>PKRV01001639.1:255932-378991 GCA_003709505.1 Hyphantria cunea | reverse complement strand
AAAAAAAAAAAAAAGGGCGATGTGTCGGAATCGGACTGACTAAAACCACACGGTGTGCCACTCTACGCTTAAAAAGGGAGAGATCCGGGAACTGTTATTATTAACATATCCGGACCACACCCGACGCCCGCACCGAAGAGGGCACCGTCTGCTGATTAACTGATTAGGTGCGGTACGGCTCACGCGTACGTCGCCCTTTCGCGGCCGGCCAGTTAAGCGAATAGAGGGGAAAATGCGTCCAGCTATCCACGGCCACACTCAGGGCGGCATGAAGCGGTCACCGGTGCACCATACACGATACGGTGACGTCACCGAGCGCCATCGACCGGACCCCGAAGGATCCAGTCCTCTATCCCATGTTTCACAGCAGTGGTCCAAAGATCAAAACCCTGAGAAACACAGAACGATATGGGTCGCGCTCTCAGTACACTAACATCCTAAACCAGCCACTTTTATTGTGTTCCAAAACGAAACTCCAATGAGTGAAGCCTAATTATTATACTTTTTTGTTCATTTTGGGTTTTTACTTCACTTTATTACTAAATTCTATTTAACATTAACAAAATGTTACTATTTTATTTGTATGTATGTTACGTGTCCACATAAAAAGGACGATATTTTGATTTTTCATCAATATTGTCGTACTCCTTTACAGGTACTAAATCATCCGTCCTCAGTTGTATACCACAAAGAAGCTGAGCACGCAGGTCAACGATATGTGTGCAATAAATGCGGCAAATCCTTCAAACACAAACAGTTATTGCAAAGACATCAACTCGTTCACTCACAAGTCAGACCATACACTTGCAAGGTAAATGCTTTCTATATCGTCCATTTCACGATACGGCGAGTTGTTTTGTTAAGTCTAAACATTGTATAAAACGATTATGTTCACATGTCTGCACTTAAATGCAATTTCGTTTCACTACCAACATAATTCAAAGGTCCTTTTTACAATGCATTACCTCTGGCAATGGGCACACAATGCCTCTGACAGCTCACATGAATTAAATTTGCAATATAATTTTTCCAGATTTGTGAAGCGTCATTTAAAACCAAGAGAAACCTACTTAATCATCAGCTGTTACACACGGGCATCAAAAAGTTCTCTTGTGAGATCTGTAAACATAAATTTGCACACAAGACCAGTCTCACATTGCACATGAGATGGCATACTGGTGAGTTTATTTACCTTCAGTACCCTACGTAACTGGACCATAAATAAACCTATAGTATCTTAATACCTTCAAACGACGATATATATATGGCTCCAATGATTTTCATAACAGTTAGTATACGGGGGATTCGGGGTCGATAAATCGAATTAGCTAGGATTCATTTTTTTTAAATTCTTTATTCGTGTTTTCAACAATAAACTTTATCGATAATCAATGGCTATCTATCGTTACTCGAGCGAACTACATTATATTAGCAAACTATATCATACTGGAAATACGCTTCATTGCACAGTCATCGGTGCAGCATAAACAGTGCCAGGGCTTACCAAGAGAGGGCGCTGCTAAGCTTTTTATTTTATTGGACCAAGCAAAGGTCATCCAGGCACTTGCAAATTCTTTCTTCTGTTACTTTTTTACGTTAGTAAAGGCCTTTCTTAAAGTCAAAAAGCTAATGGCACTATTTTCCTAGTTTTTATTCCTGAGATAATTTGGCGTTTCCTCCTAGTTCAATCGGTTTTACCTGAATATCAGCGGTTTTGAGGTAAATCTGCATCTGCGCAGATCGATTGTTAAGATCCGATACCAGGTCGCTCCGAGGAAAACTTCGGACTGATTGGCATCGAATATTCGCAACCTAGACGGTGAACTGAATTCGAAGGGTGAATTTTATCATATTATGTTGACACTGGTAGGGTTACGCTTGTAACCGAACACAATATCATTAGACTCTTCATCGTGTGAAGAGTCTAGTGACATTTCCTAAAGTGTGGGATTAGGATAGATTGCACCTTAGTCAAATTAGTTACTTTTTATCATCTGTCAAATTAAAATTGCATGAAAAAATTACTAACTACAAACTTTGATTCGCCGATTTACTATACCGAACACCGACTACTCAATCGGGCAATATATTTCAATGTTTATTTAATTGAAATTAGTAATAGAAATGAAAGCTGTAGCACTGATATCTTCCGAGATGTCTCGTTATTCGCGTTAACCCTCCTCGAGTGGTCGGTGTTTCCCGCGGCCCGAGCGCGTTAGGCAGTGACGTGTGCGCCGCAGGCCAGAAGCCGTACGGCTGCGCGACGTGCGGCAAGAGCTTCAGCCAGAAGGGCAACCTGTCGGAGCACGAGCGCATCCACACGGGCGAGAAGCCGTTCGCGTGCGCGCTGTGCCCGCGCCGCTTCACCACGTCGAGCCAGCACCGCCTGCACGCGCGCCGCCACGCGCTGGACCGGCCCTACGCCTGCACGCACTGCGGGAAGAGGTCACATACTATTTTCTTCGTCCTTTTTTTTTTGTATGATTCTGTGTATGGCCTGATGGAAAGCATGAATGTAGACGATGCAACAGTGCAGCATGGTTACCCACACTATGGCAGCCTAGTGATGCTTCTGCATCATTAGGCCTCCGGTCTCTCCGACGACGACAGCACTAACGCTGTCATCTTACGTAGATTCTCTGCGAAGATAATATCGCCCCGGTCGAGCCGGCCTGTTCGTGTTCAAATCAGCGTGGCTTTACTATTTACAATTCGCTAGCAAGTCGATGCTTCTCCCTTGCAAATTCTAGGAACAGGAACACATAAAATTCCGATAAGTTTCTTTTTATTTGAAGGGATTAGAATAGGAAGTCTATTTTCCTGAAATGATATCAAGCATGGGTTTTTCTTAGTTCAATCTTAAACTGTGTGCTTTCTTTTTATTCCCTAACTCTTCCATCGGTTTTCCACCGTATCCCTCCCTTGATAAAAAATTGTCTAGCACCGAAGTCACCGTTTCAGAGTGAAGGACGTATAAGCTTTCAAACTCAACTTTTTGGCTCCTCTTTCTAGTGTCAAGCAGTCAAAACCTGGAATTCACAACCAGTGTACGTATTTTTCTTCTACTATGATTCCCAATTTTTAAAGTGGGGCGTGAAAAAGCATTTAATTATAATAGTTCACTATGCTGCATTATTCATGTTCGCATTCAGGATGGTAACCAACACTTTTGGTGTCTATTCAAATTTTGAAAAACTGACTATTCAGTTGAAAGGGATACATACAGTTCGTGTCCTCGGAAGATGTATTAACAGACATGGAAAAAGTGTGTGTATTATTATTTTAGTGTTCATAAAAACAAGTGTAGGAATCTGCGTATCTAACGGATGGAGACTAAATAAGAGTGTCGATTGTCAGGTTCGTGTCGCGCGGCTCGTGGGCGGCGCACATGCGGCGCGAGGCGGCTGGAGCTTGCGGCGGGGCCGCCGGCGGAGGCGGCGGAGCGGCTGCCGGAGGCGCTGGGGCGGCTGGGCTAGGCGGCGGGGCGGCTGGCGGAGGCGGCGGGGCGGCTGGCGGCGGCGGCGCTGGCGGGGCGCACCGCTGCTCGTGGTGCGGGCGCGCGTTCGCGGAGCGCTGGGCGCTGCTGAAGCACGCGCGCACGCACTCGGGCGAGCGCCCGTTCCGCTGCCCGCACTGCCCGCGCGCCTTCGCCGACTGCTCCAACCTCAACAAGCACAAGAAGGTAACCGCCCGCCCTGGAGAACAGTCTTCTGATACACTTGGTCGCTTCTCATTACTTCAGCCGAAACACATTTCCGTATGTGGGTGGTGTAAGAATACAGGGTATCGCTTTTTATCCCACAGATGTCGTAAAAAACAACTAAGAGAGTCAATTATACATGACGATGTTACTGCCAGACACAAAAAAAGCTTGATAAAAATGCCATACCGAGCGGTCTAACCTGCATGGTATAATTGCCCATACCTTCTTTCGTAGATGAAGCCAAATCCCAAAAGTGGACTGTTTAAGACTTTTGATGCGATGTAATGAAAGTAAACAAAAACCTCCCCTAAAGACTTAACCAGTCTCTCTGCACTGCACATAAATATTATAAAAGAGCAGTAAAACAAACCTGAAAAAACTACTGTATATGTCAAATAAAATATTTTCTTCACGATCTGGACCCTGAACAAGTTTTCTTTTTTTCAATGTATTTACTACCTTATAAAATTAAATGTTGCTAAAACTCATCAAATAATTTTTCTACTCAAGCATTTTTGAATAACTACATTCGTTAATTGAAACTTACGAAAATTACAATGACTCTAAATAACTTTTCGTATTCCTCACAGCAAGTCCACAAGCAGATCAGTTTGCTCGCCAACCCGCAGCCGCAACCCCAGCCGCCGCCACAAACCTCATCAGTCCCGAACAGTTCGCCGCTTGACATCAAATTCGAGAGCCAGGAAGACTCCCTCGAAGAGAGAGTCATTTATGTGACCTATGACGTTGACGAGGCTGACTCCCCGGCATTCCATATACTCTCTCCTGAACAGGTCAGTAACTTCTACATAACTTTACCAATTATAAATGAAAATCTTGAATGCTTTAGTCCTTCTTGTAACGATTAATGTACTTCCTGTTGGTCTAGTGGTCCAGACTGCAAGGCCAGAGATCGAGAGGAGTAGGTTTGATTCCCACCCAGAATCTTTATATGACGAACACGATATTTGTTCTCAGTGTGTGTTTGTAATTTATCTAAAATAAAAAGAAAAAACAGTGGTACAGACTTTATCTGGTTTGTGATCAGACAACCGTGTGTGAAATGTGTGAGAATATATTTGTATTATTAAAAGCCAAATTAACTACCTTGGTACAATATTAATGAAGTGAAAACTGCTCTAGCAGTGTTGAGCATGTTTTAGTAGGAGAAAATCTTCGAGATCGCGTCACCGACATGCTGACATCGCAAAACTTCTTTGGCCGCGTTGAGCACTTTTCGGTAGAGGGAAATCTTATAGGCTCGCGTCACCGACATGCTAATGTTTGATATTGATAATTTCAATTTTAACATTATGAAATTTCTAATCTAATTTATATATAACATTCTAAGTTTTAAGTTTTCACTTTTATCGACAGTTATGATTGCCCTTTTTTTTTACACAATTGCCATATACCCAAATAGGTACAGGTGATAAAAGGAGTCTGGCAATATTTATCGATGCTGGTTTGCGATAGGCAAGTATTTTATTTATACAAACTATTAAAGAAAATGATACTATAACAATTAAAAAAAATATTTTGAGTCCCTAGTGTATTGACATGATCTTATGAGGTGCCTAAAGTATCTTACCACTTCATGTTGCAGGCTGTTGGTCTTGATGAAACTAAAGTGATGACAACATGTGAGTTGTACTCAGGCCCGTCACTGCTTGTTCCACAACCAAAACTGGAGCAACTGGAGCTGGAGCCGGCTCCTTTGGAACAAGAAGAGTTGGAGCAGCTACAGGAACAACTAGTATTAGAAGAACATGAACATATGCCCGTAAGTGTATTGTGCCTGGGTAAAATCTCTATTTGATTTATCTTAACGTCAATTCAATTAATGTTTACTCTGGTAAATCCCATTATCAAGGATTTCTAGATAAAGTTAATTAAACGATTACAAGTCAATGATATCCAGATAAACTTTAATAAAAACGTTTATGAATGAATACTGCAGGTGACGGATGAACAAGGAAATCCACTCCATTTCACAATGCAAGATGGCACAAGACTCGCGATCACATCTGCTGATGGGAAGTCTTTACAGGTATTAAAGACTACTGATGCCTGTTATTTCGCTAATACGTGAGTATACTGTCAAATTGGAGGGTCATATACATAATTGTAACGATTTCAGGTAATCACACAAGATGGCCAGACAATTCCTGTCGAAATTAATGGATATGCTGATGATGAGGTATGTATTATGTGTGTATAAATAATTATTATGGACATCTAACACACAACGTCACCTGGTCCCAAACTAAGCACAACTTGTATTATGGGTACTAGAAAACACTTTTTTTTTTCAATAAAATATATATATTATACATAGAAAACACTCAAACAGGTCGGACAAATATTTGTAGATCTTACAAACATTTAGTCCGACCCGGGAATCGAAGCAATGACCTCTAGCACCGCAGTAGCATACCATACGTCACTACTACGCCACCGAGGCCGTATGTGTATGTTGTGATTCACAAAAATAATACTCTTTTATACAAATATTGTTCACAAAATATTTCACATATTTTACATTTAACTATTAAACTAAAAATTCCTTTGGATCTTGCACTTGGATTCTCTGTGTCGAGGGATGCAATTGAATGAATAATGCCTGAAAAAGAATGCCTGGCTGGCGCCACTGGAGTGAAGGGTATAAATAAAGGCTAGATAAACTACGTTTTTGTAGTTGTAG
This sequence comes from Hyphantria cunea, assembly GCA_003709505.1. Lineage (NCBI taxonomy): Eukaryota > Metazoa > Arthropoda > Insecta > Lepidoptera > Erebidae > Hyphantria > Hyphantria cunea. The sequence continues at coordinate 372,584 of PKRV01001639.1, read as the reverse complement.
GGAACATAACAGATTCTTATCATCTACTCAAACCCATCAGTGTTTATATTTTGATAAAGCTTGCAATATTTCAACATTCTCAGGAAGTGGACAACCCCGACACGATAGTGCATCAGTTGAATCTGCAGAAGAGCGTGGACAACAACGTGTCAGCTCCTGTCACTCATTATTTCACTATCGTTTAAGTTATACTTGATTTATTGTAGGCAAGTGATTGTAACTAATTGTGTGTGTGTCATCTGCGAGTCAATGAGTCGGTGCAGTCACAAATTTATATATTGTAACTAATAATGCTGGATTTTAAACAATGTTCCTCTTCAGATATCAATACAGAGTATATTGATTGACTGACAGATACGCGTGACTTTTCTTGATTTATACAAAAAATTAAACGCATATCATGATATTTTCTGTGGTCGTATAGTCAAATAGCTACCTTGTAACTCACTGCATTATATTTTAAATTATTTATATGTTAATTAATCAATATAATAGTGAAGAAATTCGGCCCAACGACGATAGAATCATTTCAAGTTTTAGTAATATACTGTAGGTTTGTGTTGCTTATTCAATATAATTAAAGGGATTTATAAACGTTTACAAATTGCAATTAAAACATTAACAAAATTTGCTCTACGTTTTAAATAATAGTTTAATGCTCGGTATACAATATTAAATTGTTCAGGTTAAAGGTTAGTGAAGTGGCGCAAACTTATATTAGTAGGATGACAATATTAGACTGATATCCCGGTCAACCCAGGCATCGTCGTTTTAGGAATGATGAATTTTTTAGGATAGGTGGTCCAAAATGTACTCAGAAAGGAATGGATACATGCCTTAAGACAGACAAATCTGACTGGCCAAACACCTTGCATATAACTTATATAAGCATTAACATGGTAGCAATACACGAGTCACGCGAGTCCGGGACGGTGTTAGGCATATCAGATTTATATGACTCATTGGAAAATATTTTAGAATATAATGATATACATAATACATAAAATTCAGGCTTCTTAAATTGACGCAAGTTAGTATGGCTTTGTCCACCTTTGATACCTGCTAACAGTTAAATGGCCCCACCTTCAGCTTGGCGAGTATCCACTCCTTTCTGAGGGCATGTTACGACTACTTATACCAAAACTTCTATCTCTCCTAAAATGGCGTAAGACTGAGATCTTGAACTATATGCTTATGAGAATAACAGGGACAAGTGTAATAATATATGTAGAAGATATAGCTACGTATGTGCGTCATATTTTTATACCAAATAAAATCGAACTATTTGAAACAAACTACGCCTTAAACTGCATCGATTCAAATATAATTTTAATCTTTTATTGTTTTTTTCTCGCAATGTTGATTGATCTCTTAATATAATGTTATTTTAATTATTGAAATTTATACAATTTTAGTTAATAATATTACCGTCGATGTAACTCTAGTACAATAATATAATTAGTCACAACGGCCAATAATTTTAGCCAGTATTAGAATCTGATTAATATAGTTGATTAATTTAATATAAACGTTTAACCAATAAAGATATTTTTTAAATAACGCTGAATTATTTATTCAACGAAATCCTCCGAAAAACGAAATTAAAAATGTGTCCACTGGTAAATTCGGAGCTTTTCCGACTATCTCTTGGGTTATGGAACCTGCTCCACCAGTAGAGATAAAAACTTGGGATCTCTCATCTTTCACACATACATACATAACATCACGCCCATTTCCTACAGGCGTAGGCCAGAGCAAATCGCATGTATTCTTTTTTTTTTTACACGACCCTTCAGAGTATCACCAACTAGGTCGGTAACTTCTATCATCCATCCTATCAACGTGGCCAGACTATCGAAGCATGCACTTTCCAATCTTAGTCGCTACATATTTCAGTCTGCAACTGTCCCATCACTACGTTCCTGACTGTAACTTACATTAACATCACACATGGTTATTAGGGAACGCATCTCTTCTGCCATACCCAAGGTTCGCTACCATACAAAAGCGTTGAGACTATTTAATATTGTGTACAGCTGAACGTGCTTTTCAGTCAAGTTTTTGTTTTCAACAAAAGAGTGCATGATTCCATTTAGATTTCAAAATGCTCAAAATTATGTGAAAAACATAAATTCAATTTTATATTGGCAGACATGGCACTCAAGTTGTACGCATTCAAAGTGGTATCAAAGTCGTATTCACTGCTGCGTTCTTTCTTCCTGTGCCAATCGGTAAAAACCTGGCACTCACTACCAGCGCACGTGAACAAGCATCTCACCAGGCCTCCATGCTGCTTAGTCCTTATTCAAATTAAGTATGGTGACCACCACTCGTGGATTCTGCTCATGCTCTTCACCAGAGCAGTCATTGCCTCTGCTCTGCCCGCTCTCTCTCAAAATGTTAGGAGCCAAAATATGTTATAGCCCCAGTACACGTTGGACCAAGGCGCTCGGCAGATTTTCGGGTTCATACATTGGCATGTTTCATTCTGCATTGATCGTTAGATAAAAATGCACGTCGAGGCGATCCCGGCCGCTGCAATATATTTGTACAGCACTTTCTACACTCACTCACTTTAATATTATTTACTAGTGCACCAACGAAAAGAAAATTAGTCTGGTTAATATTATTCTGAATTCAAAACTAAACATATAATACTTATTGGAGGTAATTAGGCAAGTTTACCTCTCTGAGTTCCATATAACTGATTCATTCTGGTACGAATCAATGATCCGAATTAAATCCTCATTACAACATGTCACCATGTTCGTGAAACAAATAAGCGCGACATGAGCGTTTACTCTGACCCGTAACTATGAAGTGAACACACAGCCAACATATGAACTCTGTTTGGAGCTTGCACCAAATTACTTAGATTTGTGCACGAAAAAGCCACATTAATCGGGTCGTCGGCCAATGTTGGGGCAACGACATATACAATAGACACAAAACGAACCAGTACACGTTTGTCCAACGCACTCGCCGAACGTTTTGGTCTAACGTGCAGTACCGTAACTAGGGCGGTGTGAGCAGTGCCCAGGCACAGGGCGCAGACCCTGGAGGGGCGCGGAAATGACCAGACTAGTATCTAGTTTTATCTCATGCATGGTAGCTAGTTACATTGTAACAGTTTGTTTTATTGCGAACATGGTGTAGACGCGCCCTATCTATGGTTGTATATATATATATATATCGCATTTTTCAAGCAATCTTGAAACAATAACACATGTAAAGGTGGATTATCGGTTTCATACATTTAGTATGGTAATGTTCACACTAGTGCGTAACGTGTTGTGATGGTTTATGTATGGAACCGATACAATTCTGACGCGTCAGTCGTCACGTCACGATACATCAGACAAATGTATATCCACCGTAAGTCTTGCTGGCAATATGACATACACAAGCCAAAGTACCTACTTTTACCTACTTGAAATAAATATTTTGATTTTGAAAGCCTAGTTAGAGCATTTTTCAGGGGCGCAGTTTGAAAGCTCGCACCGGGTGCATAAAAGGCTAGTTACGGCACTGCTAACGTGTACTGGGGCTATTAGATATCAGTTGTCAATATTGTGTTGGCTGACAGTGTCCATATTAATGTTATGAAATACCATTGAATAAATGTATCCATACTAGTCAAAACTCATTGTCATAAGGCTGGCTACAATTTGGGTTTCAGTCAAGTTTTAAGAACTAAGGCTGACCGTACGTAGTATTTCCGTTAAAAACTGGATGAACAGTGTGTAGCGGTTAATTTGATTAGGTACTATTTTGAAACAATACTGTGCATTGTATGAAATTTTTTAATAATGTTTAATAAAAAAAAATAGTCAAAGATATGCTATAGAATTTAATCTATTAACTTTAACTAAACCGTATCATCGGTATCTCGGGCTACTGAGCAGGTTAGAAATAACTGGTGACGTTCAAACCCCCCAGAGGTCGCCTGAGTTTCTCCGCGCAAAGATAGGGACGTAGGTCAGAACTTTTGAGACAGACCTCATATTTATTAAGAAATATGTATTTCCATTCTAATGCCAGCATATTATTACATCACAGTTACGTGATAACAATATCATTCAGTGACATTAATGTTGATTTACCTCTAGAGGTTTATTACCAAAGAAATTTCAGAGGGCTCTATCTCATTTAAATACCTGCATCCATACTCCTTTTCGGAGTTTAATATTGTAGATATAATATATTAGAATGCAACAATATGTTTCTATTCGAAAAACAAGACATGCCAGTTACGTCATGCATGAAATGAATGGGATAGGTATTAAAATATTAAAAATTAACAAGTAAGCTCTAGCTACGAGCAATAAGGTTGATTTTTCTTTATTGTAAAGATATTTTTCACTAGTTAGTTAGCATAGGATACTAATGAATAAGCTATTGGACAACATCAATATGAACACTCTGTCAGCCAACACAATATTGACAACTGAGAGTTATGATATGACCACCTTGAATCCGTACAACAATATGAGAGCTATGTCTGCCAAGATAAAATTGAATTAATGTTTTTCACATAATATTGAGTACAAATGATGCTGCCTGTATCTATCTAAAACATTATGGTTAGGTTGGGTTTAAGTTTTTTTACCGCTGAAAAACTAAAGAATATATTTTCTTTTCAATCAACTTTGGTCCACTGGTAACGAAAGGCGAATATTGAGGAAATAAAACAAAAAAGTAATATGAAATTCAATATTATTTCGTTATGGTTTTAAGTAATACAATATATTTGCATATCATATACTATCGGTAGTATAGTATTGATGACCAATCATTAAACAATGAAAAATGATATTCATCAATTCTCCTTTAACATTCGTTTAATAAATAGCTGTATACAAAAAAAAACAATTATTTACAGGATAAGGCAGTACAATTACCACGTAAAATGTGCCTTCTCTTACTTTTAGCTATACAAGCAGTAAAAAAAATGGAAATTGAAATAACGTTGAATGGGTCAATTAAACAATTCTTAGCTCTAGCTCCAGTCAAATACAACATAATCACTAACGAGTTAAATATTACAACAAATAAGCGATATTATTAGTTTGTGAACTTGTTACTTAAATGTGAGAAGACAGTTCTACTAAACAAAATTAACGTACCTAAAGCGTCGACCGTAATGCGACTGTTGGCTGTAACGTTTTTGAGACAATTTATCAATTTGGAACGTATCGACCATCTCACTAATACATATGGCAAACATTGCGATTATACACTGAATAAAAACATCTCGAACTAACGCAGCATTAATCAACGCATACATACGTTACACGAAGCGACGCGATGACGTCACGGATGGTCCCGACGAAACCGCAAAAGCTCGACACGAGAAATAAATTACAACACAAACAGCTGATGCGACTCGCTCCACTGTGCATATGACACAGCGCTGGCCCGCCCTGCCTGCCCTGCCTGCCCTGCCTGCCCCCTCTCGCCTCGGGACTGACGTCACAGCTTGCGCGGCGGGCGGCCATCACATCGGTCGAACACACCTTACACGACCACGAAATTAACATAATTCTCATTCTCAATAAAACAGCTTCCGTGGAAACACACTAACCGACATATTAAAATACAATGTAATGGACACTGGCACTATCGCCCTACTATAAACTGAACATTAAAAGGCTTGACTCGAGTGCCGCCGGCGACTAGATAACGATTGTTTACAGTTGAGTGGTCTATATGACGAGGGCCATGTCCTTTTTGCTGGGGAGCTGGACCTTCTTGCCTTGCCACAGGGAGTTGTGTATCGTGAAAGCGTCGATGGTCACTGTTAAATGCTTCGTGTGCACTTGTGAGAAGCATTTACTGCCCGAGTTATATCTGGAATAGAAATTATTATTATTATTTTGATAGAAAATAGGGTATAAAACATAAATTTAGCGCATTGAAACACAAGCGAAGCGACACTAATCAAGAAAATGTGATGAAACTGTTAAATATTTTGAAATCTGAATATTTATCTTGTTGTTTGTCCACAAAGAGTTCCTTAGTGCAGAAAAGATCTGGACTTCTATTGTGCAATTCTTCACCACCTGACGGGTATATTAACAAAATAAATTGCTACTTACTTAAAGAACTTATCGAACATCCTGTCATTGACATTTTTAGGTCCTGTACCGTAGAGCTTGGTGACCTGTTCTGTGTCCGGACAGTACGAGTAGAGAGCACGGAACTGACAGCCCGCATCTCTGAACAGCACGAGGAAATGTTTGCTCTCGGAGCGCGCGATTTCTTCCAGCACCCGTCGTTTAGCTTCCGCGTTCACCGCCCCGGGGAACACGCAGTATTCGACAGCGTTCAACATTATCCCGCGATTGGACTTCGTCGTCGGCTGCTTGTACAGTCTTGGACCTGCAGTCGGTCATTCATTTTAGTTTTACAATAATAATACCACCACACTCACCACTACATATGAAAGTTTAGTTATACAAAAATTTCGTGATGATAAGCAAAATATAAGTAAAGACCAATGTAGGAAAACATATTTTTAAAATTTCAATATTAAGTTATGATTAAAATGTGGATAAAAAAAAATAACAAAATATTTAATAATTGCATATATTTCGTATAAAAAATGTGTTTTGTTCAAGTCAAAATTTCATTATCATGTGTGGCTATCAATTCTGGTCTCAAATAGTTATCTTAGGGTGTATTTAAGACATTGAAATGTTGTTGAAATATTTATTTACAACTAAATTAGTAAAAAACGATGTAAAATGCAAGAGAATGCACAATAGATGCGTGATTATTGTGTTAATCGTCATTTCTGTGAGAAAGCGTAGTCCAAGCGTCAAATGCGTCGTTAGATCAAAATGCTGATCAACACCATGCCTTAAATGTAAAGGTTCACTGTTGGCATGACATCGGTTTGTTACTGTGGCTCAATAGTGACTACGTGTCGCTCAAACTATATACGTGACGGTGGGGACTAGCTACCTAGTAATCATATTAGGACCTTTATTACGTTGACTTCTGTCGGAGCTGCCTATACGGACAAACGAATTATTCAGTAATCGGTGCTTCAACTGTAGCCGTTTCTATCGGTGGTCAATGTGTTTCATTTTAGAACGTGATTATTTATTTATAAGTGCAAGTTAGTACTTGACGGACGCGTTACCCCTGTTCAAATATTCTATTTGTACAAGTTATAACTTTACATTAAATATGTATACATATATCATATATATTATCGACGTTCATGGACGGAAACGTCTATTTCGTCCGACCGCGTCGGTCGTGACCCTCTCGTTCTTTAAACATTTAACAATACAAATAAATTAAACAATCAGATTTAGATGTAATTAAAATACGCGTAGCATACAGTAAATAGGGCGTTAGGAAGGGGCAGTAGGAGGCAGTACTCACCGGAGTAGTCCATGATGGAGGAGTGCGTGGAGGAGACGTCGGAGGTGTCTTCGCTGGCGTGGTGGCGGCGCTTGCCGATGGCGCCGGGCAGCGAGCCCGGGCCGGAGCCGGAGCCGGAGTGCGAGGCGGGCGAGCCCAGCGTGCGCAGGCCGGGCGACGCCGCGCGCCGCGGCGGGGTGGCGCGGCCCAGGCCCGAGTCTGCGCACGCGCACGCTGTACGTCCATCGCTCGCGTACTCCTCGGCGCGTGCGTCGGCGGGCGATGGACGGTTTGTGCCATTTATGGTGCTCTCGTTACACCACGGAATAGAATTAACCAAACCTTTTCGAATGACACTATCAAAATGATGAAAAAAGCGTCTAATCTATATAAGAACCGGATATTAATTTAATTATAAAAATAAAACAGTTTCAATTATTTTTTCATTCTATATAGCCAAAATCTCAGTTGATTTTTTGTTATATTGGGAGATATGACTAAATTTGGCCTCATAGGGTCATATTATATAGATTATACTATTATTAACATATTTGGTTAATTCTACACGAGGTATAACGTCACCATTTTTTCCCCCATTTACTACGTAACTAATAACAATTATGACCCCAAAAAATACAAGGACATCTTTATTTTATCATGGATTACTGAATAACTAATCTAGATCTTTAGATGATCCTTGACTATATCTGTCTAAAAATATATTTGAAACAGTAAAAATAATACTAATAAGCACTTTTTCATTAGAGAAATATTATCAGAAAAAGCGAAACTAAACCTACAATAATTAATCAAACAGTATAAATTAAATCTTTACCAGAACTTCCTCCAGTTAGTACCGTTTAAAATTATTGTTTTATTGACTAGCATAGATTAAAATTAGTATAGAAAATTATTTGGTCAATAACTATTATAAAGAAACTAATTCTTACAGAGATGAAGCGTAAAATACTAAATGTATATACACATATATAACATACGTATAGGTGTCACTACGGCCTAAGCGAAACTAAAAAGGCAAAAACTTAACAAAAATAAGCATCGACATTTTGTATTTTACGCATAGAAATATTATAAATATGTAAGAAGTAACTAAAACTTAATATAATTTTTTAATTAGCCCTATATAAGAACACCTTTACAACCGACACTTCTTTATATTTTTTTTATGTTATTTCTTTAAAATTCAATCTCAAAAATACTGAAAACTTATGGTAAGAGGTTATTGTTAATGTATACAGAGTACAGGAAATACGCATTCTGAACAGCATGAATAAAATCTTTAAATTATAATCCATTCGCATTAACAAAATAGGGACGTGTTTATCAAGCCCGCTGACTAATTTGCCCTTTAGTCAAGATGCCATAGTGTCTCGTCAATTCTCTTTTTAAATTCGCTCACGCGAATTGTATTATATATGTGTGAGACTGAAAATGCGAAACAGTAATTAACATTAATCATGTATTAACATTTACAATATTGAAATATTGTAAATCTTTGAGATTTGTGATGAAATATTACTATAAGTAATATTTTCTTTAACACGTGAAAGACGTCACGATGCAGTAGAGGAGACGTCTTTCCTTGGCTATGGTAGTGGGAGTAGGTTCGTTATTGCGGCAGTAAGACCCGTTATACCGGCTTACGCAGGTGATCACTGGAAAAGGATGCTGTCGGAGATCACCTGTCTGATCCGCAAAGGGCCAACGCCTGACTGCAAATATGCCATGGCCACAACGTGGCCGCCGCGATCCACACGCTGGCACTATTCCCGTCGTGTGAAGAACCGAAGCGTGATCTCTTGATGGCCATCGGGGTGGGGGTTCTCTCGCTTGGTAACATGATTGCGCCCATGTTGCGGAGCGAGAGTGCGTGGAACTCCGCTGTTTCTTTCTGCGAGCAAGTTATGCTTGCCAAGGAGACGCCGGAGCGGGACCGGGAGGGGTTTAGAACTCTCCCGGTCGGTCAGGCCTGGGAACGGGCCCGGCACCACAGACGACTCGGGCGTCGGGGATCGCAAAATGCTTTCCGTCCTCCATTAGCGCAAGCCTGGGGGTGACAGACGTGGCCATTTGTCGCCCTAGCAGAAACAAGCTCGGGTGGGGGAGGTTCTTTTTTAGGGTATACCAGGTACCCCGGCTCCTAGTACCCGAGACGGCGTGCTGTTTTAACCAGTTCGAGTCCGACATGCCACCAGGAGGTGGTAACCGAGGGGATTTCCGCACGGAAAAAAAAGCTGCGATCTTCATAGGGCACAGTAGTGGGGCTTGATTGACGACTTGCTATTATATCTAAACGCTAATTCACTATAAGTATCATATTTTTGCTGTCGGAAATAGTAAGTAAGTATAATAATTAACTAACAATAACCTCCTATATTGTAATTGAAGCTCTGTGAAAGCTTTGACAACACCAGCCTGCAAGTGATGGTTGTGGCCTTATACCAACATGAACCAGGCAATAAGCCAACTAACATGTGTTTTTAAAAAAGTAAAATACCCGAACGCGTATTAAAACTCTTTAAACTTAAGACTTTATTTAAATTCTGTTGAAATTGATATATTTTTCGTTATTATTTATCAGTGTTAAAAGAATTTGATAATATTTTTTTATGTACTTTACAGTTATTTATATTAAACTAAAATTTTAATCACAAATAGGAACCGAGTATAATTAGGTACAGTGAAAGGTTTTATAGTAAATAAGTACTCGAGAAAGATTAAAAGAGGACCCGAAACGATTTACTCCCGAACATTATAATTTATTGACTTAATTTAGTAAATAGGTTGTAAAGTGTTTAAAAAACAAAAAACAGCGATGTCACACCAACACCAAGATATAAAATATATTGATAAACATGCTCATAATACCCTTACCGATACAAAAATGATACCATAACCAGATATAATATGCATGTACTTATATATTCCGAAGACCCAAACAAAAAAAAGTGCACAAGACAAAAGAAGGCGGGCGACGCGGTACTCCGCGTGACGTAGTGTCTGTCTCCACTCTGTATTGTGTCCTATTGTGTATAATACATTTGTTATTCAGAGTATTACAACTTATCAAATGCTATTTTCAGATATGCTTATTGTAGGCAAATCACTGTGTTTTTTTTATTGATTAATGTCCACTCGTTATTGCTTAACTTATTCAAACAGTTTGTAACAAAAGTCAAATTCAGAGACAATTGGCAAAGTAAATACAAATGTCAATTATAATTACTATATCACTAAAAAAGTGTATTATCAGTTATTATTTATATTTCAATCTCTAGCCGATTAAAATTAAATAACACAACAAAACTTTGAATTTCGATATTATTTTTTTTCATATAATTTCATGATGATTTATATGTACAGTCATTTTAATTATTGACATTTATGACAAATCAATATTTACATATGTTTTCTATTTTTGTCTTAAATCAGCTCAAAAATTAGTATTAAAAATGTAAAGTGCATAGCAATAGTGCCATATCGAGTCGGTCGGCAGTGGTAGGCGGAGCAGTGGACAGTGGGCAGTGGACAGTGGACAGTGGACAGTGGACAGTGGAGCGGTAGACAGTGCGGAGGCCGCGCCGCCCGCGGCAACAGAAAGGAACCCAACGCACCAAGCCACGGTAGCCCGTATACCAACAACGTGAGTCAAGCCGTATCTCGTGTTGATCAAACTTCTCTTACCGCACAAATTCATAAGAGAGCTTGACTTCCGTCCCGCCTTAAAGTTACTCCCGTAAGTGGAATATTTAGACCTTCCACGTGACGACTGAGGTTCCTCATTCACGCGCTCTGAAATGTTTCCTATACAGGTCACATCGACACTCTCATGCGATCACCGCCGCTCACGACCTGCAAGCGGCATGCGAGCAAGCGAGCCGCCCTCCACTCTTTACATGCCAAACAAAAGTAACGCTATACCGCGACAGATAACACTGTACCGCATGGTCTCTTTACAATCATTTATTTACAATCGGGAACCAATTTATTAAATGCGCGGAAGGTCTAGGGCTCATCGAGAAATTTGGAAAAAATATAAGCTACTATAAAAACTGTACCACTCAAATTCAAATACAAACTACATAAAATATTGGCCAAAATAAGGTATCAAGCATAAATTTTGCAGATCGGAGTGGACTATATCTATGCGATGCTGAAATCATACACATATAAAATAAAATGATTACATTAAATATAAATATTGAAATCGAAGCGTCTACTAAAACCAAAAATGGAAAAAGCGTCGTTCTCCATACTAGGATATTCCTGTTCGAGTCGTGTAACTCGACAGAATTGTCTGTTGGTCTGTACGTTTCGATTGGGATCGCTGTTTGTGATACAACTTAAGGTATGCAAACAGCTTTGTATCGAGGAAATGAAAACTTTTTGTTGCAGAGTACATTCATAGCTGCACATGTAAACGGTAATCTAGTTCGCGTTAGTATATCAAAAATACTAAAGTTTAATTAGTTATCTATTATTTAGTAGCAGCGAGCACCGTTATACTGAATAATATTACAGGTCTACACCATTAATTTATTTTACTCTTTCACTTCTTCGATACAAGGACACACGAAAAACATTAGTGATTTATTTTACTTTTTATTTGTTAAACTAGTAACGATCATCAATCAAAAATAAATCACAAAAAAACTTTAGCAATGTCGTTTATAAAAATAGCGTAAAATGGAAATGGATAATTTAGCCGAGCTATTTCTAAACAACATTGGGTGGAATGCAAAGCGAACGGCGGGTTGTTAGTAGTCGAGCGAGAAGGCAACAGCAGGTAGGTGCGGGCGCGGCGAGTGCAAGCGAGACGGACATACCTCTGGAGGTTTTGCAGGAGCCGCGGCGACCGAGCGGGCCGCTCGACGCGCTGCCCGGAGACATCCCGCCGCGATCTTCCACCGGAGACTCTGGAATCGAATGCACTTATTCTTTAAAACATTTTGTTTCATTTTTAAAACATTTCATTTACTCTGAAAGACAATACTTAATTCATAAACATGCTTTTGAAAAAAAAAAAGTTTTTAAAGCGTTAAGCGCCAAAATAATATTATTGACGATCGATTACTAATTATTAAGAAACATAATAATAAAAAAATATATGAACACAGTTACGATTACAAAAATATTAAGTGGATACAGAGTATTGTAGACGTTCTACGAGATCAGACTTTATATGTGCAATGATTAAACACCTTTAAAATTATATCCTGCCCTTTAAAACACTAAATCTATTAGGACACTGTTTTTAAATTATGTTCAAAATATGTATATTTTTCAAATAAAGCACATAGAAAGCGTCTATCACGTAGAGCGTACACGTGCGTGCACGTGCACGTGTCGGTGGCGTGAGCATACGTACCCCTGTAGAGGCCAGCCCGCTCGGCGAGGCTGTCCTGCGAGCCGCGGTAGTAGTCGCGCCGCATCGTGCCGCCCGCTACACACAACACAACATCAAGCGGACCGCACGGTCACAGATCTGTTATACTGAACGCTTCACCATGTACTACCATCGTACTCTTAACTTAAGCATCCATTTTATGACGTTTTAAATGTATAAAATAATATAAATATATAAAAAGATATATACATGTATACTATAACAAACTTTTTTAAATGAGAATGGTACTGTCCGCGTGTAAATCGATTATCGCGGTAAATACTAGTTTATATCATTCCTCAAGAATCAAACTATCTCAATGAAAAATTACATTGAAATCGGTGCAACGGTTTAGCCGTGAATACGTTACAGATAAATAAAATAAATATGTTCAGACATTTTAACACACAACGCCATCCAGTCCCAAACTAAGCAGAGCTTGTACTATGGGTACTAGACAACTGATGTTAATACTTATATACTTTTTTTTTGTAAATACATACATATATTATACATAGAAAACATCCAAACTCCGAAACAAATATTTGCAGATCATACAAACATTTAGCCCGACTCAGGAATCGAACCCGAGACCTCTTGCTCAGCAGTCGCATTCGCTATCACTGCGCTACAGAGGCAGTCAAGTATATATCAGATAGTCAGAGTTACTTTTGAATTTACAATATAAGTATGGATTTCAAATTTATAATCAAAAATAAACCTCTATAATAGGCAGTTGTTTCTCTTAGTGATAACTGTCGAGAGGGTTATCAAACATCAGTTAACTGTGCTTATTTACTTAAACTTTACGTACATGGTATATTCAGTATAACATATCTGGTGTAGGTATACAAAATGGCGGCATGCCAGTCGGCAAATTAACTTATTAAACAGGTATAAGCGACACGTAGTGCTGTCTCACAAAGTTAAAGGGCAATTAGCGAACAAACTGTAATAAAAGTGTTGGAATTTCAGTGTATGTGGTTACAAAATAGAAATATAAGTTTTGAAATTTGTGTATTTATAAAAAAAAAGGCTCGAAAAAGTTAATTCAGACAAACCACACTAGATTATTAACTGTCACATGTATTTTAAATTAAAGGTGTATATCGAGTTGGATCAAATAAAGTATCGATAATGGAGTGAGTATAAATCGGTAAAAATAATAATAAAGTGAAGTGTTCGTACTGCTTGTGTGCGTTACTTTTGCAAGGCAGCGCGAACATTTATAAAACAGCGTGCTAACACTATACCGTTGACTTACATGTGATATTTCGTAGAAAAGGATTCAAAATAATTTTATATTTACTTAAAAATTTAAAGTATATTCAATTCTATAAATAAATAATTATTATTTGTCGCCTTATAGTTTTTTCTTCACAATTACTTTTTCAGTTCACAAGGTAAAAGGTCCGGAGGATGGGCTATCCAGTCTCAGGGTTTTTGTATTACAAATAAAAATCATTCGTATTCATAAACTGTACCATGAAAATTTGAATAGTGGCAAATATTTTTTTTATATATGGGCCAGCCAAAGCGATCCTGATCTGGGAAAAGTATGACATTTAAGAGGTGGTCACCATACTCATTGCGAATACAGCCAACTCAGTATAGAATACTTTTCTGAATGCGAGAGACCGAGGATCGATTCGAGGGCGCGTAATTGGAGAGCAGGGGGGTTCGATAACGATACTTCAGTAGGTAATTCGCATGTAAGTCAGTATCGGTTTCACCTGTGAGGTTGGTGGAGGAGGGCTGCTTGGTGGCGAGCATGCCCTCGGCCTGGTGCAGCGCGGAGCTGTCCACGTGGATGGTCTTGGGGCGCGCGCGGCCGGCGCCCGCCTTACCGCGCAGGCGCGCCGCCCCGCCCGCCGCCGGCGCCGGCGTCGCCGCCCCGCGCGACAACTCCGGGAACTCCGACTTGTCCAGTACCTTGCCCTGCAACCGATCCGCACTGTCTCTGACGCTTCTTTTCAATTAAACAACATATATTTTAGTATACAGGGTAAATATGACAATACGACTTTTATTTGAACTAGAACATCGATCAATCAAATCTGTACAGTGTTGGTCACGGGACACTATTTAACATTTTTGAAATTTACTATACCGTGTTTCTAATAAAACGTAATCATCGACGGGTTAACGATCGCAGGTTCAATTACTCTTCTAATAACTGCCACTCTAAAATATGCCTCACATTAAAGCAATATAGACTCACACCCGTATTCATAACGCGAAAGAATAAAAAGGATAGCCGAAAAAAATTGCTTTTCTAATTCCAAACGCAACTAGAAAAGAAAGTGTGTTATCGTGTGTTGGTAGGACAATATCCGAATATTGTATAAGCTATCCAGAGATTACTAGAAAATCGATCTTATATTTCTAATAGAGATAGTACTCCTCCAGTTGTAATCTCAACACGAGAGGACCAAACTTAAAAATACAGATAGTATTTATTGTGTAATGAGGTTGACGCGACCTAGTGAATAGGATAAAGGCAGCAAAAGAACAGTTGTTGTCGAGAGCCTTGGGAGTGGCAGACCATACAAATATTGGTCTTAGTCGGGAATCGAACCCCAAATCTTGTGCACAGCTAAGAGTAACACACACGTAACAGTTGCGTACGGTACCACTGCGTCAACGAGGCAATCACGATAATACTCATAAACACTTCAGATGATCTAGATAGATAGATAGAAAACATTACGTCCAACGATGCGAATATTTTGGCTGAGATGATAAAGACAATAAAAAGTAAAGTAAATCCTAACTAAATCAATCTATGCATGGGTGATCATTCTTAACAAATTAAAATCCATCTAAGAATCTTTTTACAAAATTTCTACATCGCCTAGTACCAAGATAAAGTTTAATAATTATAAAATTTGAGTCCAGCCGTATCACAGTAGGGTCGGATGAAGAAGAAGAAGCCGAGCGAGTGCGAGTGCGTGCGTACCTCCCGCTCGGCCTCCTCGATGGCCTTCTTGAGCTTGTACTGGTGCAGGATGAGCTCCCGGCGGCGCGCCTGCTCCTCCTTGCGCGCCAGCTTGAGCTCGTTGGCGCGCTCGTCGCGCAGGCGGCGCGCGGCGGCCGCGGCGTCCGCGCGCGCGCGCGCCTCGTCCGCGCGCTGGCGCCGCTGCAGCGACAGCAGCATTATGCGCTCCTTCTTGCGCTCCATCTCCTCCGCAGAGTTCTGGAACATCGCGCGCCACACCTCTCCTTCACATGGATACCGCATATCGAACTAAAGGAACGAACTACGCAGGACAATATAACGGAAGAGACGAGGAAAACTTAAAACAAACTCTGTATTATCCCGTCTTGCAAAATTTAACTGACCAGTCTAAAGAGCGCAGCAGTGCTGAATGGAGGCGCAAAACCTTCCTCGCGAGAAGCCTATATTCGAATATGGACAATTAAAGGCTGTTAATGTAATTACGATGTGAAAAACAATTTATATAATTTATATTTTTAAATTGTATGGTTCGCATAGCAATTGCCAAATTGTCCGGTTTTCAACGCCAATTGCAGTCACCGAGACGATCAGAGTAACGTTAACGATTCAATCACAACGCAAACGTACATCCTAGTAAAAATTAAATAAACTCACTTTGGGCCTTATATTAAATGTAGACGCTACACACAATGTTATTAAAAGTGATAGGTACTGATAAAATTAATAAGTAGTTAAACTACATTGAACTCACCGGGTCAGGATTCAATTCGCCAATCACTAATGCCTTCGGTTCGGTGTTAGTTAGACGTTGGGGCCTTTCTCTAGGTGGCGTTTCTCTGCGCTCAGAAACGTCATTAGATCTAATCGTTTGCTCTAGCCCAGTGTTCCTATGAACCACGAACTCCTCTTCAACGGATTGCGGCAATCTGTCGTTCCAAGTATTCTCCGGACTCCGCTCGGGACTCTGGAATTCCGACGACCTTTCCTTCTTTGGAGACATCTTCTTCGCCCGCAGAGGAGGCTTCGGTCGCTTAGGTTGGTCGTTATCGAACGATATGTAGAAACCTTTCTCGTTCGGTTCACTAGCTTCTTCTTGCTCCAATTGCTGGAAGGAGTTTCTACTCAAAGACGGTCTCGTAGGTGAGGGAATGCGATAAGTTCTAGTGCCAGAGGAAATATTCAGTCTATTGATCCCTTGTCTTAAAGCGTCGTCTTCGGCGTTACCGATGAACGAAATGTTTTGCGGTTCCATATCATCCGGAGGAGGTGCGTGTGTGGGTGTGTGTGAGGGTGTATGAGTAGGCACGTGTTGGGGGGCGTGTAGTTGCTGCAAACTAACGGGCTCGGTCCTTCGGGTAACTTCGGGGAGGGAACCTTGTCTTTGAGGAGTGTTCGCCCGCCTCTGCGGACTGGCGGCTAAGGGCGGCGAGGCCGAAACGTATTGGTTGGAGTTTATCACAGTGTAGCTTAAATGGTTTTGCGTATCTCGCATCTCGTTACCGTTCTGGTACCGGTCGTTATTATAATGCATTTGGAAAGGTTGCGAGTTGGGCGTATTTCTGTCGTGGAGCACGAAACCTTGCGGTTGCCAATTTCGTTCGGGGGGTGGTTGGGGCGAGGGTGATCTCCACGTTCGTTGAGGCTGAGGTTCTGGCGTTGGTTGGACGTACTGTTGGTGGTTTTGTTGGTGCAGCTGGAAAAGCGCAGTGAAATAAAATTAGCTCGATTGCAGTGATAGTGAGAATATCTATTTATACAAAGATTGTGTTACTCACACCTGGGGTGCACCGATACCTTAAAGCATTTTCGATCTTCATACATTGTAGTAAAATAACCGGAAAGTAATGAATGTACTATTAAAATAAACAATGAAAGGTGGGATATTTCATTTTGTAGTTTAAAGAGATGAGGCCAGGGGCATTCTTTAACTAGGTATACGAAGTACACGCCTTATATATCGAGCAGGGCAGGGGCGGTAAAGAATGGAGTGTGGCAGCACCGACCTGCCAGCCCCGCAGCTCGTGCTCGTGCTGCTGGTGCTGCGCGTGCTGGGCCCAGGTGCGGCGCGGCGGCGGCGCGGCGTCGTGCAGGTAGAACTGGCCGCGCCCGTACTCCTCTATGTCCCTATACTGATACTGTGCCGGTTGGTACTGCGCCTGTTGCTGTTGGTACGGCGCTTGTTGCTGTTCGTAGTTGTAAAACGGTTGCTGTTGCTGCGGTATGTGCGGGGTGGAACCGAAGCTGGTCAGCCCCGGGCGGGACACATTGTGCTGGGAGCTGAATTGGCTGTGCTGTAATGTTATGCGCGGGTCAGCGTTGTGATGTGATGGAACGGTTCACAATATTTTTTTATGTTCACGCATTTACTAATCATTTAGCTTAACATCTGCAATAGTATATGTTGCTGTAGAATATAAAAAGCCGATAGACTTTCGCGAAAAAACGTTTTTATCGACATTAAATTATATATTACATTCCATCTTTATTTTAATTTTTTTACAAAGAAATACTATTTTTTTAAGAAAGATATTATAGACCATGTGGCAAATGAGAATATAAAAAAAATACGCATAGGAATTTTGGGATAGATGAAATCCAAGTTTCCGATCAAACTAAATGGTAAGTCAGCCTGAAGATAGTTCAGACTTAATAGACTGGACCAGTCTAACTAGACCAAGAATTAATCAGAGGTGGAGACACCTATTGCCAAAAACAAGGAAACACAGGCTGACAATTATAAAAAATAAATATTGTGAAACGTTGGCATCTCTTTTCACTGTCATTAATGAAAATGAATGAATGATTAAGATTTATCGTGAATTTAAGCTGGGACCATCTTATTAATTACAATCAACAACATATATATATATATTGACAGACACTGTTAGTTGTGTGCATTTATACACGATATTATTGAGTTCACACTTCAAACAAGTATTGGATGTCTTTATTAGTCCCTAGACTACACAAACCAAGCAATCACGTTTTGTGATAAAGTCCGACACCTGGTAATTTAGAATCAGAACGACTAGTCTGCTGGTCTAGTATTTAATGATAATGACAAGCGATAATGATAGTCATTAGACAGCCAGAAGTAAAAGACACAATCATTTAATTTGTGCGCAATGCATCTTACATGTGTAAGCAAAAATTGTAAATCTTAAATTTTGTTTAACCTAATAAATCCTTAATATAATTTCAAAAATTTATAAGACAACGGGCTTCCACTAATTCTGCATCAGACGTAAAAAAAATTATTACTGACCCAACCTAACTTTCATAATATGATAAATTACCCGGTGTCGAACTAAAAAGCGTCAATGCTTATCAGCCATAAAATAATAATTAAAAACTCACCAATTGTGGAATGTTCGGTTGATAGTGTTGTTGTTGTTGTTGGTAGGGCGATTGTGGCGGTTGAGGTGGTTGCTGTTGCGGTTGTTGTACAGGCGGTGCTTGTTGGAACAGTTGTTTAGCTTGCTGTTGTTGTTGTTGCTGTTGCTGTTGTTGTTGAATTTGTGTCTGTTGGCTCGCTAGTCTCGCTATATCACTTTGTATATCTTGTAAACTAGAGTTCATTCTGTAAATATTTTATGAAATTATTAATGCTTTTACGACTATTAGTAGAAAAAGTGCTGAACATAATAGTCATTGATCGCTTATAATAATTATTTATTTATTAAAATTAGGTTCTCTATTATTTCATTATTTGAACGACAGCAACAACTTCATGAAGTTTCTCATATCAAAGGTAAAAAGAGGTATTTATGTCTTGCATGGAAAGTAATAATAATAATAATAATAAAAAAGTGCGTGCGTACAAAGTACATATGTCCGAAGTGAAACTTCATAGCTCTCTCCCACCTCTCGCTCCATGGCACTGTGCGTGATACGACAATCGCTCTATCTCACTTTTTCTCTCGATTTTTCTCACTTGCTTGCTCCCTACTCTCACTCCATCGCTAGTTGCTTCATGCTACGTTCGCCCTGTCTTACTCTCTCTCAATCGGTCTCGATCGGTCTCTCTCTCTTTTTCGACACTTCCGTTGCATACTTGCGTGACGTAACATTTGTAAAAATTTTACCCTCATGCGCCTAAAGAAGTTTCACTTCAAAAATGACAGTACATGGGTAAAATAATTGCTAACATTGTTAAATAACTTACATACTACAATTATTTTGGGTGCAGTTCTGATCTCATAACTAGTTCCTAACACCCAATGAATTACAATAATATATGTAATACTACAATTTGAGTATATTTGTATTTTACTGATACTTAAGTTTCTACAAAGAAAAATAAAAAGAAAAAAAAATTAAATAGCCTGGTAAATGGAATGGAGATTGACTTACTTGGCTATTGATTGTTGATATTGTTCTAACACAGCGTTGTCTACCGCGTCTCTCTGACTTGGAGCTTCAACCACCATATCCTAGAAATGACGTCACATTATAGAAATATAACAGAGCTCAGATGATAATTATTTACGGCTTCTGTTTAACTTAATTTTGCTGATCTTCGTTCGTATAAGATATATTAAATGCATTTCAAAAAATTCTAAAATATATTTTACGGAATAAATAATTTAAAAAATGAATAAATATTTTTGGAAATTTTAACACACAACGCCATCTAGACCCAAACTAAGCAGAGCTTGTACTATGGGTACTAGACAACTGATATTAATACATACATACTTTTTTTTGTAAATACATACATATTATGCATGAAAACACCCATGCTCCGAAACAAATATTTGCAGATCATACAAACATTTGGCCCGACTCAGGAATCGAACCCGAGACCTCTAGCACAGCAGTCGCATACGCTACCACTGCGCCACCGAGGCAGTCAAAATAAATTTTAAATATTTTGCTGAGGCTTTTCTTTTTATACATCTTATTATTTTAATTTAGATTTTTCTAAACATAGAAACAGAATTAATCGTACATTAAAAGTAGAATTATAAATAAATATATTTGATATATTATTCTTATCGCTGAAGCCGCTCCCGTAACTGTCTCTATAAACATATACACCCCTAAAGAACCCAAAATATTCATAAAGTGAAAACCTTAAGAAAGTATTGAGTACTTCGCATTTATAGACAAATATTATATAGTGTTTTTGCATGCAGAAATTATCACATCAGACTCATGCCAATTAACAACTTCATTCGTTTGTTAAATTTTAAATATATACCTCAACCCAAATTAAGTCTATCTTAAACCTATATTTAAAGTTAATACCGTTACAAATATGATTATGGCAACGATACAGTGGGAAAATCACCCTATAGAACCTATGTAACTTAAAGTTTTTCTTTGGAGAAGATCTTTGTTCACAAATAATTACAAGAAGCAAGGACACACACAAGCCATTTTACATAAAACTATAACAGTATATGCTACTATCATTATATACCTTACTATACACCATCACTGAGCCAAGAATTAAGTTGTAATCTTATACGGTAAAAATACCCCACGTGACATTAAGTATAGATAATCTAAACATTTTTATTTTTTATTACTTGCCCTGGCTGATTAATTTATAAACGCAAAGTTTAAAATAGTGGAGATACAATTTTGAAACTGATGATTTTATTGCTGTAACCACTCACGGAGAAAGATTTTTGGACAATGCACCCCTGAGAAGGTAGTGAAGATGATTAATTCATTTCAAAGTTAAAACCACGAAAGAAGAATAAGACCGCGATCGAAGGCGCAAGCTAGTTTCACACGGCGTCGAATATCGTTACTGAAGAGCTCAATGTATTATCGCTGTAACCTCATTCATGATACATTACCTGTTGCGGCGTCGGCTCCTGTTTCGGTTCGTCATCGGCCGGCGTCCGCGCACCCTTGCCCTGCAACACGCACGTGCAACCTCCACCGTAACACAAACGTTGCAACGCATGTTACACGAAACATGCTAGTGCATGCTACGTGTTGGTTGGTGTATATTGTGAAAAATAAATATTTTAAGGAATAAAACTGTGTAATGGTAATGGTTTTATCAATTTGGTGACACCTGTTTACTACTTGAAGAGAACGATTACTAATAAACAGATGGAAAAAAAACTTATTTACTCATTCGCTTCGTACCTTGTGATAACAGCAGTGTATGAGTAAGCGAATTCTGTGAATATGAAACTAAATAGGTATAACCAAGTTTCAATAAATAATTTTAGGTTTGAAAGACATCGTCGAGGTCAGCTGGGCAATAATTTTCGCGTTGTATGGGGATAGAGATGAGCGAACTTTAAAACTAAACATGGGCCGAATAGAATATGTCTAATAGAAGTTATTTTATCTTCTGATTGGGTCCTACAATGTTATTCTAATAATAATATATTGCTTTACTGAACACCACATTAATTACAACGATATCTTAAATTAGGAGGTAAAACCCCCACTTTTATTATCCCCACTTATCGCTCGAAGGCAATCTCTGATCATGGTATAAGGATCTTATTATAATTTGAAATTTATTTGAAATCATTTCAGCTTTTTGAGGAGAACATAAATTATATTATAAAGTTCTCCTCAAAAAATTAACGATTCACGAAACTAAAACTCAAATTTCATTAAAGTATTTAGGTGATTTATCTGTATGTGTTCATGGCAAACAAAGTAGTAAATCTGCAGTACAGAAGGTCTTCAGGAGATTTAGGAAATATAAGGACAAGGGTGTGCAATATACGCCAACCAACGGGTACACATGCCAACAGATAGTGTAAATTAATGTATTGTTTTTGTTCCTACAAATAAACATGTGCTTATTTAGAACAAACGTGACTCAGTAGTGACATGGACTGGGTTCTCATCTTAGTGTGAATAATTTTATACATTTTAAATTTATTAGAAATTTAAGCGCCAAATATTGATAAAAAATGATTGCTTTGCAAAATATTCGTGAACTTGATACATTAATGACTTTAGAAAAAAAAAGCTGCATCTATTAGAAAGTTGAGAAGGCGCAACTCGTATCTACCGTTTATTTTAAAGCAATTATCATCTTAATTAAGAATTTATAATGCATGTTTAAAAATAGCAAAAAATATATTTATTTATGGTTACTTTCAGACACTAAAAATTTATGATTCAATGTTATGTATTGAATAAGCCGTGTAAGCGTGTATATGTAAATAAAATGTCACAAAACGAAATAACGAAATGGTAATAGAAAAAATAAATTATCAAAAGAGTCTAAACTAAACGGAAAAGGGCTCTCCGAAACCGGCACTCACCAAAGAGGCCAACTGGTATTGCAAATATGCATCCTAATGAAATAGAAAGAAACATTATTTTTTTATATTTGTCGGTAGTATTAGAAAACAAATAAGAACATAATGTTAGTAACTCTGTGCAGATCAGAACGCATTTTATAAATTAAAAATATATAAAGTACGTTCTGTAAGTGTAGTTAGACTGTTATGACACTTCAATACCAGAGACAATTTATTTAATTTTCTTATGTTATACTAATAGACTATTAATATTTGTTTTTCACTACTTATTTATTAGATATAGTTTTAAGATTAACGTAGTACTACTAGTTAATAACTTTAATACTATTTAAAATACTTGTCAAACATTTCACAAACTAAAAAATCTAGATCAAACTATTCACTTGCACTCTTAAATACTACTTATTGCAATAGACAGACCGTCAAACACAAACATAAATAACACCACCACAGTTTTTTCTTGGATTAATATGAGTTTTTACATTGATCAGCAGTAACGTGTTTGTAACACCATAGATAATTAATAATTCATATTAGACAATTTTAAACTAAATTAACTTTTTTGAACCTTATATTAGGTTGTATTACTATAAAATGCCTTCCAACTCAATCAAAGAATAATGAACACAGGCATATCCCAACATATTTGTATTTTTATTACCTTTATTTCAAACTATGTGAAATCAAGCCGTCTTACTGTTAATAATGTAGGAACATTGACCCCCAGAAACACATACACGTTAAATTACTGTTTTGTATAACAGTATAAGTAAACATTTCTTTTTATTATAAAAGGTTTCAGATATTTATGAAACAACAACAACATCTGATCAATGTAGGAAATATAATATCAACCAACAAAATAGTTTTTTCCTTTACCAAATCAATGGGAATTTCTAGTCAGCCTTCCACATGTATACTTTTTTAACACAAAGAGCTCACCCTCGTAACAGCCTGTAGAAAAGCCTGTTGGCCTAACTGTTGCCTTTGCCTGTTCACAGCCATCTCCATTCGTATCTTCTCCTTTTCGATGCGTCGCCGTTTCTCTTCTAGCTTGAGTCGTATGTTGTTCAGTTGAGCCGCCATTTGACCTCCGCTCGCTGATGTCGTTGATTCGTCTGTTAGATCTTCACCATCTGGAGCATGCGAACATGTTTATTAGAAATAAAGCAAGCAGTTGTTAATGCACGTAATCTCCATATTTTGTTAAAAAATTGTCTTTGAAAATCGGCTTTTTTTTAAAGCTGCGATACAGGTTTCACTGATGTTATAATGATATATTACTGGACTGCTAACAAGAACAATTAATTCTTTTTTTTTAATTATTTATTTTTTTCTCTTATATTTGTAATCACAGCTGTTTATTACTTATTTCAGATAAGTGATATCATGAAAATTATAACTAACGAAATAATGGATACCCCTTATTAGTTTCTTCCTGTTAAATAGGATGTTAGTCCCCAACCCGCACTTGGCCAGCTTGGACACCTATGGCCTTAACCCTCTCCTGAGAGGAGACCCGAGCCCAGCAGTGGGACATTATAGGTTGTTGATGGAGTAGGATGTTACTGGTCAGTGATAAAATCATCACCATACTTATAGTTAATATTTTACATTTTGATGAAATTATAGGGAAAATGTACTCTTCTTTCACAAAGTGACTTTGGTCAATATTTCATTTTTAAAAGGAATTCTGCTCGGAAAGTCAAAGAAATTAAAAATTTTTTGGATTTTCCAAGAATTAAATTAAAGTCAGGAATTTTGTTTATGAAACTTAGGGTTCTTGGCTCATTATTAAAGTAAGTGAATAGTTATAATACAAACTTGGATGATTCTCTTGTTGCATAAACTGTTGTTGCCACGTGGTGGTGTTAGGTGGAGGCGTTACGAATGTTGTGCTTTTCCGCCTCTCCAGCCTCTCCAGCGGCTCGTCCTGGCTCAGCGCTGACTGTATACCTACGAGCCAATCAGACACATGTAACGTGACGTCATCAGTGACAGTATACATCGACCGCAGCTACTAGGAACTGTGACAATTTGGAATTTGGGAATATGTGGTCCTATATACACACGACTATAATGGACGAAACGCACACAGACTTAGTGTTGGAAAATGCATTTACCATCGGCCAGAAACATGTTTCGCCAATTATATTGTGCTGTTAGATTAAAGCGTTATAGATGCGAACATTCAAAGCGTAAAGGCCAAAATTTTGATGTGCCGCCAAATACAAAAAAGCTAATCACAAGCTAAGAAATGAGGTAACAACTTGTATCTGAATAGGTTAACCCACCACAGGATAGCATATTTTAGTGCTTTGCGCTCGCAATGTTTCTAAATTTTCGAAAATTGAAGTGGATAATTGAAGGTCAGTGGTGAGATCCTTAATGTATGGCTGTCATTTAATGTGTAATTATTATATAAATATGTATTTAGTACATTAATCAAGTTGTTCTCCCAAAGAGCGCATAGCACAAAGACAAACCTGTCTGGTCACCGTTACTCCTGATTTTGTTAAGGTCGGCGAAGGAAGTTTTGATAGCGTCGCCGTCTGTCGAATCTCTGTCGTTGAGGTAGAACCCGTCCCCTCCGCCTTTCGCACTGAAGCCGAAGTTCTGTGACCTTTCGCTCAAAGTGATGGTGTCGCTGCTCAATTGTCGTCTCATGGGGTATAAAGGTTCGCTGTCGGTTTGTGAATGCTGCCTCTCCACCTTTGGTCGCTCGTTTTCGCCACCATTTTGATAGTCTCCGTGTAAAAATTGTATTGAACCACGTATGTCTTGTCTAGAGGATCGTAAAGGCGGGTTATAGTCGAGTGGACCTGCGGGCAAATTTTTCATCAGTAATTTATATTCTATAGTTTGATACTTGAAATTAAGTATGTTAAAGAATTCAACTGATTTAAATTTATGTATTCCAAATGAAATGTTTATTCACATTTCATTCTAAATTTTCATTTGAATAAGAGAGTATTATTCGTGGTAATGTTTTATGTAACCTTATCTATAAACGCTTCTATCATATCTAAACTATGATATTAAGAGGTATATTTTAAAACAAAATTAATACTTTTTAAAATTTATTTTGCGAAGTTGAAGGCGTAAGCAACATAGTGATTCTTGTGTCATAAAAACAAATATATTTATCAAAGTTGAAATAATACTATTTAAGCTAAGAATGAAGTGTGTCTCATTGTCACATTTAAATGTGTATTAGAAAGAAATCGTAGTACACATAGGTCATCGTGAAGTTGAAACCTGTCGTGTTTTGTTGGCGAGTGCGAAACCTCTCTCCTATCATGCAGAAGCACTATAGTGTAGGTCACCACGCTGCATTGTTACATGGTCTGCATCCGCAATTTATGGTGACTACTGCTTTTGGATTCTGCTCATGCGTTCCATCAGACAGGTAGTAACTTTGGCAGGCCCATATACTGGTAAAGCGGTGTGTGTAGTGTGTAGTGTGTAGTGTGGTGTGTGGTGCGTGCAGGCGCGGTACAGACCGGAGGGTGCGGAGACGTTGCGCACGTTGGCGAGCGTGGCGAGCTCCTTCTCGGGGTTGCGGCCGGCGAAGTGCAGGCGGTCCTGCGAGCCGCCGAAGTTCTCCACGGTGAGCTGCGAGTCGTCCGACACGGACGAGCGGCGCGAGCGCCGGCCCGCGTACGTGGCGTCGCGCGAGTCCGCCCACTTCGACGGACGACCCGCCGCCGTTAGCGGACCCTCCGCGCCTGCGCACGCAACAGTTCACTACTGTAGAACCCATCTTCAGGGGACGATTATACTACCGGGCCGTGTCGCGTGCCTGACCTACCCAGACACGACTCGGTCTGATATAAATCTCGTCTAAATATTGTATTATATATTGTAATTTGCAATTAACGGCAATTCTATATTTTCTTATTGTTGATGTTCAACCGTTTGAACGAAGTTTAATTTTACTACATCAATATTGGACGTCTTTAGTGAGAAGCCACGACCATATATGTAACACAAACTCGTTATGTTTGCACTAAACAATTTCAAATATCCCTAAGAGCACACAGGCTCAATGTGATTATAGGCCTGCTAAAGCGCTCATCAGTAACGTTACCTTTAATTTCACCACCAACGAAGTTGAGGATAGCCGAAAGAACTGTTACACGTTTCTGTCCCTTTTTCTCGAAATAAGGACTACAGATAACAGAGAAACATAGTCACCATCATCGTCCCTCCTGACCATGGCGGCGAGTGTGGTGATCTGCTTCTGCCTGTGCACGACGAACTCGTCCCTAGCGGGGCTGGCGCTTCGCCGCTCGGGCGTGGAGCTGGCGGAGCGGCCGGTGCCGCGGCCTCGCCCGCTCAGAGCCGACGGTGACCGTGGAACTGTACACATAATACTTTAGCTAGTCGTTCTACTAGACTTCCACTTCATCTCTATTGAAACATGAGCAAACAAAACATACACATAAAATACATTGATATTTACCGTACCGTAATTTTACGACGTTTTGAAAAAAATAGTTACTATAGATTTACTTAATGTCTTGTCTCTAACCGAAAGTACTATACAGTGTTCGAAGAAATTTAAAAAAAAAATCGTAACTTTGATTGTCCCGTGAAGTTTTAAAATTATAACGAAGATAAAATTTAATTTAAAAAATGCTATTGATAAATAAAAAAGGAACTTAAATAGCTCTATATCTACTTATAAGAATAAGAATTAAAACTAATGTATTAATATAACAACATAAATAGCACACAAGCAAAGCTAGACTACCGAGCAAGCAATAATTTCAATGTTCACTAAACACATACTTATATAGCTTAATAAATACAAATTGTGTACCATATTATGCTAGCTTTATGACGTCATAACCGGGAGTCTGAGGACATAATGTCATCAACTCCGAGTGCCTTTAGAAGCATCAAGTGTCGATAAAAGCTTTTAACCCCATGCGAAGCGCCATAAGAAAGCGTGTTACAATCAGACCAATGTAAACTTTAATAATATTCATATAAAGCGTAATATGTAAATGAGATAAATATGTAAACTTATATGTAGAGGTGTACCCTAAAACACATACAGACATTCTACTGAAGTACATGTATTACAAATAAATATGGACACAAGATCACACACACACACGCAAACATAACAAAACAGAACAAAACAATAAAATTTTCGTCGGGGAAGGCAGGTGCACACTAAACAATTCCAAAGAACATTATGACGTGTGAGATATTTAATTGACACAGATGTGTCAATTCAGTGTACCAATTTAACAGTATAATTATGTCTCTTGTGTATCTTAAAGTAGTATTTGTGTTCTTGAAATGAAAAATTTAAATTACGAAGCTTCGAAAAAACTGTTATCTGTGTAGTAACATTATTTTGATAGGAATCTATCGGTCACATCTCAGGAAAAGATTTTGAATTCTAGTTATAATTTTTTAACAACTGTTTTATCTGCAACTTCAAATTGGAACCCCAAAGTGAGGCAGTTATATCAGTAAAAGAATGAAAAGTGTAGCGGGCGAGAGGTGTGCGAATGCAACCTTCCCCGTGAACAGCGCGCTCGTCGCCGGGTCGCGCCAGGCGCGGTACCTGCGAAGGGCGGCAGGTGCGCGTCGAGGCCGGGCCGCTCGGCGCGCAGCTCGGGGATGGCGGCGGGCGGCGGCGGCGGCAGGCAGCGCTTGTGCCGAACGCCGAAAGCATTGCACCCGACCTCCTCTGCGGACACCACCTCAGCTCAGCTCAACCCCATCTTACCTCCCCGCCCCGCCCTTACCTCTCTCCACACCTCACATACATATACCAATTATAAATTTGTGCACGTGAAACGCATCCCATATAATGCAATGCCAGTCCGAAGCGAGACAGGGTGACAGAAATTAGAAACAGATTTTTAATTCGGCGAAGCGCTCGTTTGACTTGAATCGGTACGAACTTACCTCCCTCACACACATTTCACTATATAAATAAAGTGTATGTTATTGTAAATATAATAATTAAAGTTTTTAATACATAGGTGTCGACGTATCTGTTGATAAGATAACGTGTGAACCCCATAATGTGTCTAGAACTTCAGTATTGCCGTTAAATAAAATTAAGCGTTATACGACGGTATCCGAGGCGGATTACTTTTAAATTTTATTATTATTAGGCAAAGAATCTTTTGATATTATGACCACATACTCCCAAAACTATTTAGCATGCAATACGAGGGATAACATTAGGATGGACGGGATGAACGTTAGGTGTTGACAACTCACCGCTTCCTGGATATTTAACAGATTTGACAGGATGAACTTCAAGCATGTTGAAGAGATCGGCGAGCATTGCTACTAAGTTTTGCCGCATTGAACTGAAACCGAAAAATGTAAATGTGAATATTTTTATTTATATATTTCAGATATGATATGTTGGTTGACAAGTTGTATGCATTGGACCATAAATTATTTTATTATTATTATGGATTATCAAATGATAACATAACGCTTACGGTTAAACGCTTACGGTTAAATGTCAATTACTAATACTGATATTTTTATCCTTATATCGTAGATAGGCGCTACCAGTTATGAAATATTTGTTTATCAAGACCGTTAATATTTACAGTTGAAGTATACACACCCTCGCATATAAGTGACGTCCTCGGGCAGCATATGAAACACGTTGTGCGGTAGTGCGGTGCGACAGAAGTCGTAGACAAGCATGAGATTATGCAAACAGTCCTGTATGGAGGCCATGCGGCCCACGCGCACGGCCGTGCGAGGTAAAGCTTCGGGACAGTAGAACGAGATCAACGCCGCCAGCGCGGTACCGTCGCAAACTTCTTGGAGGCTCTTCAGCATCGGAACGTGCGATGATGCGTCCTCCTGTAATCAACGACTACTTATTATTGTTTACCCAAACTGATAAGTAATAACACTTATCTGACATACTCGGTAAAGACTTACTAATATTTGATTATATTGATGTTTCATAGAAAATATTGATACATTGATACATTTTGTTATAATTCGCGATATGTACAGAAATAACAGCTAGTTATAACATTAATAAAAATATTCTATAAGTAGTATAAAAATAAACAAATCTGTAACTGTGTAACTAGGATGGGCAAAGATTGGTATTACATAGAAGTTGAGTAGAAGAAGATTATCGTGGGATAATGAGCATTAGATGAGCAGAATATAGTAAAGATTTTTTTATGTATACAAAGTAAAGCTTACAATGGCAAGGGAGGACCAAAGAAAGTTATGAAAAGGTTGTTAAAAATGATGCTAAATTAGTGCCAGTATGAAATTTTACAAATATTGTTGAAACTTGTAAAAGAAGTAATTTACAGTTCAATGACATGATAAATCCACAACAAACCTAGACTTAAATTAATCATCTATAGGTACACGATGATAAGTGAGAAATCTTCTTTTTACCCGACTGCTTCAGAAGCATGGTAATGTTTTTTTTTAATTATACATTTCAAACGTACCTCGGCCCTATTTAGCGCGGCGCAGGCAGCGTTGATCCAAGCCAGGATCCCGTCCTCGTGATGTTGTATTTGTGGCGCCGTACCACCGAATCGCTGGGCCGCTGCCGCCACCCGGTCCATCGTTACCACTTCCCGCGCGTATAGCACCATTAGTGCTTCTATCACAGACATATGGGCGCTCTGGAATTATTTGAATTATATATTAGGAAATTGTAGGTGCTTTTAATGAAATGTAGAATCGGCAATGTATGCTATGTGGTAAGGTTCTATGCGCATGGAGTGGTTTTTTATGGAATAGGTGGGTCGGGGTGCAACGAGCAGATGTGTCACCTCATACCCTTACGTATGAGCTATGGTTACAGTGTACTAATATAGTATATATAATTTAAATATGTGTGATTATTTATGTAGCCCCTGTGCACCTCCCCTACAAGATTTCTACACTTTTTTTTTTAACCTGTGGAAACCCCTTCGGTCCTTCACCCCACCGATGTTTAGCGGCGGGGCGGTGTGTCGGAATCGAACCGACTAAAACCAACAAGATTTCTACACTACCCTAAGGTTGACTGGAAGGGAATGCCTTGGGCATTAAGTCCGCCGATGTACAAAGTGTATAAAGTTTGAAAAAATAAAGTATTAGCGCTCCTATGGTTATAACATATAACGCTAAGACACAAGTGTATGGCCACCCCTTTAGTGTCTTCCTTAGTGTGTCATTGTGAGGATACAGGCAATGCAGGCACCGAATGCGTAACAGCAATAACTGCACTCATACATGGTCATACACTTCAATTGTCTGCCCGAAACAACACATATCGCACTGAACAATAACGCCAAGTATATTTAATAGAGCCCTCCATGTAGTTGAGCAATTCAACATCAAGTATTGGTCAATTAGAAAGAGAATTGACCAAGTTAGCTGCTGGTAATTCACTCAAAATTCAATAAAACAAACACATTTAATTTTATAATGGTAATATTTCTAAGTTTCACCCATGACTAATACTTTTTAAAGTATAAAGTTATTAATGGAGGATGGTATAGGATGGAGAATTCACAAGGTAAGGTTCATATCTTATCGCTTTGAATAAACGTACGTAAAGTATTTACAAAAAAACGCATTGTAATATAATAAGTTCAGTTCTAGACATAAACCTTTATCATTCACAATGGCGCGATGTGCAATCTGTTGGATTAGCATTCCGCGCTATCAATGGCAAATACCAGGTAAACATAAGTACCGTAGGAGCCGCTACGAGCAATAAAATATTCAACTGGCAATGCAACCTGCATAAATAAGAACATAGAATATTCTAATATATATTGCTTTACACGTATTTAACAATCATTGACTGCCTCGGTGGCGTAGTGGTAGCATACGCCTCTGCCGTGCTTGAGGTCTCCGGTCCGATTCCCGAGTTGAACCAAATGTTTGTATAATTTACAAATATTTTTTCGGAATTTGGGTGTTTTCTATGTATAATATGTATCTATTTACAAAAAACTATATATGTATTTATGTCAGTTGTCTAGTACTCATAACACAAGATCTGCTTAGCTTGGGACTAGATGGCGTTGTGTGTTAGATAGATGTCCGTAATATTTATTTATAATTTTCTTCGAATCACGACTGATTTTTGTAACTATTGAGAGGCATTTTGATGACCTTTCAAATATGTTTTCGCTAACCACCATTTTTCAACGACCTATGATGCATGACTGCATGACTCCGATCTCCCCTCATGAGAGGGTATAGGCCATACTGACTAATAAATACTACATTGGCTGGCCGATTGCATGTTGAAAACAAGCAAGACAACGTTTCGGGTACGTAATTTTGCCGTTTTTTTTTTTTCGATTTTCTTTTGAACAAAATTTGGTAACTCAACAACAATTCATCAAAGGGATGACAAACGTTTGCTATAAAATAATACTATTTTCTTGCACGAAAATGAAAATTGTGTATTTACTCATAACGACAAACGTGTATATTGCCTACCAAATGATTTCATCAAAATAAGACATTTAAAAACATATTACTTATCTATTGGATGCTAAATATTCGCATAGATAAGATAAAGTAGAGGCTTATTGTGCAACAGTCAAAAATAGAGAGACGTAACAATACCTACCTACTTGTGTTCTTATTCAACTTCTTCCACATTTGAAATTAAAGTTCAATTCAATTAATTACAAAAATAAACAATGTTCCACAAGATTTTTAGAATCAATAGACACCGATACACAGATATGGATATGGACTAAGCCCTGGAGAGCTTAATTCTTTTTTTAATTTTTTTAAAACTAAACTTCGAGCTCTAAACATTTACCTCCACCAGACAGAATTCATTTTTAAACCTTAACAATTGAATTTAATTTATTTAAGATTCACCGTTCCCCATCCACTTTACGTGGCAAGATTGAAGATCTTTTGTACTTACTAGTGTAGTCTAGTGTAGTGTGCTATGTAAATATCGCAACGATGAATTAATAATGTCAAGACGCTACTCCGTTACAAATTACAACAGAATGGGCTAAGATATACCTATTTGCTTCTTTGTATCTTACTAGAACACATGAGGAATTTCAATCAGATGAGTTTTCCTTTCGTTTGCAGATTAATATGGAAAATGGCACGCATTGTTATTTAAAATACCAGGTGTAACAGATAGGAATTTTGTTGTCTTTTTAAAAGCGCGAGGTACTTTTACGTTACTACATTAGAACATACTAAACAAAAAAACAAACAAATTTTTGTTTGTTTTTGTAGAACTTACCATCTTGAGCGGATTGGTTTGTATAAGCACCGTTTCAGTGAGCGCACAGTCAGGCGGGTCGGGCACGTGCACGCCCTTCCTGGCGAACGTCTGCAGAATATTCCAGTGGTTTAGGCTGTGGTAGTTGGGGTCTGAGTACATATTCGCGAGCGCCAAGCAGTACAGCTCGGCATTCGCTAGGCCTCCAACTATAGGTGGTTTAAGGTGTTCCTGGTCCTGAAAGCATAATAATAAAATATAAGTAAAACGTTTTTCTAAGAATTGGCCTATTCTTTCCGTTTTTACTTGTTTTAAGAGAATTTCGAGTTATGTTGAAAGTGATAGAAGATTTTTATAATCTATAGAGCATATACATTTTTAGAGCTATCAAAGGACATTACAGGACACCTATGGTTCTTTACATATGTACATTCAATGTGGAACATTTGATTAATGCTCTTATATTATCTCTATAACGTAACACACATAAAATTTTAAGTAAATACCAACTTAAAATGAAAAGATCAACAAAGTCGTATGTTTTAAGCATTCAATGCGGGATGATCTAGCAGGATTTTTTTAACATCTCTTCCATTCAAATGAATGTATGTAGACTTTCACATGTTGAAGCCTCATTTTGAGCCAACGTTTATTAGTTAACAAACCATAGAAGGAAACTTAGTTGAAGGCTCGTCAACCGGTCTAACAAAATGAAATATCTTTTCAGACTTAAATCTAGGTTTCACTGCGTGGGAACTTTGCAATAGGTGATTTAAATTATGTTAGTCTGAAGTTGCTTGAATATCTGTTTTGAAACTAGGACTCGAGGACAGCAAGACTTGGATGATTTTTATGATAAATAACGAATGTGTATGAAGATAATTTTTATACCGTCTACACTGACAGGATTCCTAATAAGCTTCAGCAGTGTATATCCATTTTTCTGCTTTTCGCGTGAAGAGATAAAATATATTCATACTTATATTCGCATGGAGAATTTTCAAATTGTAATCAAGTTTACAAATTAAATTATCAGAAACTAAATTTTCTTGACATGAACTTTTATTAATAACTTTTAATTAGGCGAACAAAAGAAATATCTTAGCATAAACTGGTTTCGCGGCGTAATTTAACATTCTTCATTTGGCAGTGATGTTGTTTGCATTTTTAATATTTCATATATAAAACTAGATAGATAAAACTATTTACACATTGTCTTTGTTTCTCCAGCAGTTGACAAAACATAAAACTAGTAATTACTAACAGGTATACCCGCATTATCGTATCTACTCTTCGGCCAGGAAATATAATATGGCTCTTCTTTAATAACAGCCCTGTACAATTGAGACTATTCGTTAACTTTATGTGTTCATCTACTCTATGATTCTGTTATAGTCAACTACCAGAATTGGCTTAGGGATAATCGTGTAAATTATTACAGCAGAGAAAAAGCGTTCTTCTGGTGTTTCTGCTTTCTTCAATTAATATAACTTAACAGTTTATATTAGGTCATCAATCATCAATTCATCAACAACCCATAATATCCAACTGCTGGACTCGGGTCTCCTCTCAGGAGAGGGTTAAGGCCATACGTCCCCACGCTGGCCAAGTGCGGGTTGGGGACTGTTATATTAATATAATATATTAGGTATAATGATAAAATAGCATAACATGTTCATTGTCCATATTATGTTCTGAATGCTACCTAATACCACCTCGATAGAAGCATTTTGTTTAAATAAATAGATAATGATTTATTTTACACAGTCGTCTTTTTTATTTTACTTATTCATCCTACTAATAAAACTGAGCCATACATCGTACTATTTTATAATCTGTGACAGGGGCTGGAAGTGTTGTGGCTTTATAAATAGAGGATCTATTTACACTTGCCCTTAGCAATTCGTCACCGCATTGATCGATCTAAAATATATATTGACAGGGGTATCATTACGTTGTGACTATCGCACTATTGACGCACTACTATGTTTCATATATCAATACGGTCAAAAAAGTAGATCAATGTTAGGTCACGTAATATTTCAAAATGAAGCGGCCACTGAAGAGCTCTCATATTGTCTTGAACATAAAAACTCTAAGATTATTTTTTTTTTATTGTGTGTTGGAAGTATGTACTAATAATTCAGTCTTTAAAATGTTTATGTATATAATATTCTGAAAATTGCCACACAATGAGAGTGCACACAGATAAACAAGTTAAATGTAGGTAAATATCATATGAATATACTTGATTATTGTATATTAAAAAAATTCAATGCCAAATCTCAAAAGAAGCAGTCTAGGTAATTATAACGTGGGCGTGAACTCTAAAGCAATTTCGTGAAGTTATTACTGAAAATATTCTAATGAGTGGCACTCTTAGTTTAAATATATATATTATTATATATATACGATGCTAAGAAATAAAGTGCAAAAGAGCTTAAGAGCAGACATCACGCGCAGCTAAACATGTAATAAACACGTGCGATAGCTTTATTTGTTCTAAGTAGTTCTGACCATTTCAGGATTAGCACTCTCTAGACATGGAATTCATGAGTGGGTGGTGATTGTTTGTAATGATCACAGAACAAGTTAGCTCATCACTAATACGATAGAGGAATCGTCTAATACTAATAATATCTCATCCATATTACGTATCTGGACGCGAAATATAATTATGTTTTCAGAATTAATATACTTTCTAGTAGTATTTTTTTTTTCTTTTTGACTTATGGAAGTTTTATAATTAAAAAACCTGGGAAAGGAATATGTACATATTTCGCATTATCAACAGATAATTTTTGTAAGCTTAAAATAAGATAATTCGGAGGAACCTAAGAAATCGATGGTGTGATAATAATATTAGTAATAAATACCAATAAACCTCTTATAAATTTAACTAAGTAATCTAAAGTAAAGAGCGTTTGAACTCTCCCTGTTCAGGTTGCGTCACAGAATGGGGTGAACTCGTTAACCTTGGCTGAGCAGGTGCGGCTGGACGAGACAGTCATGCTATCTTTATAAATAACGAACTATAATGCCGGGCCTTCTTCAAATTACGATGGCTAGACTCTTTGCCATATATAAAAGTACATGACTATATTTAATATGGAATTTTTTCACTGGTTTTTGAGATAATTGTAGGTTATTATAAATGGTAAAGGAGCAACAATGTATTAAAAGCAGCTGAAACCCAGCACATAATATTCCACACACCGATAGTGAAGGCGGTTAATCATACTATTGGTCCTTACATATATGAACGTGTAAAAAAATTACGTCCAGATGGTTTTTATATCAATTTAAGTACGAGAACACTGAACTAGATAAAACGTAAACTTTTTAAGATTCCCAGTTAGAAAGAAAACGGCAGATAAGACAGCCCTTTGTTTTTTTCTTTAATTATTAGCGACTTCAGAGCTTTATAAACCTGCCAGACTAGTTTTTAAAACTCTTGTATATCAAATGCACAAATCTGCTTAATTTTAGTATTAAGTGTGTGGTTTCATGCTACATTCACAAAAGTGACTATTTTGTAAAACAAATAAAAGAGAGATCAACGATCCTGGTCAATATACATATATACCGGTTTTATTGCCACATTGAAGTGTTACAAAACTTATGAAACAAAATTATCACCTCATTGACCATGGAACTAGTGATTTACATTGAAAGTGGTGATTTGAAAGAAAAACCTGCGAAACACAGCGGGCAACGTCAGACTTTGGCTACTAGTAAGTGACCAGAGGTGGCCTCGTTAACTCTCACTTTTAATGTCGTATCGATTCACACGCATTCCGTACTATGTCGTGAATGAATTCCAATAAACGAAGTAGGTATTATAATTTTATCACGGGCACTTATCAGTTTAATACGGCTGACAGCATTGTACAATGTACACTCACCAGAAATAATGTGCCGTAACTTTAATTTTTTTATAAACGGTTAATAGTGACAGTTCCCAAACCTTATTTCAAGCTAATTTAATTTCAATAAACGGTATAAAATAATAATTCATATTACAATTTAAAACACATTTAATGTTTTTAATAGTTTAAGTATTTGCTGACCGAGGAATACTAAAACTTTTACTTTGGGACAATAATGAAAGATATCAGGTTATTAATTGAGTATTGAAAGGCCGGCAGACCGCAATCGTAAGTTTTAAACCACGGTGAAGAAGAATTATTGTAAATTTTACCCCAGCTGACGTAAATTGTTTGTGATTGAGGGATTAGTTAAGGAAAGTCGTTTGACGCATCAGACGGAAAGATTCAGACACTTTTACATAACACTACAACCAATAGCATCAATTTAAGATTTTACGGGAGTACCTTTTCAGGTCAACGTTACCATTTCATAGAAATACCACTAAAAACAATACACAAAATTAAATAAATAAATATAAATATTTTTTGAACATTTTAACAC
The DNA here is from genome assembly GCA_003709505.1 of Hyphantria cunea. Lineage (NCBI taxonomy): Eukaryota > Metazoa > Arthropoda > Insecta > Lepidoptera > Erebidae > Hyphantria > Hyphantria cunea. The sequence continues at coordinate 334,929 of PKRV01001639.1, read as the reverse complement.
ACAACGCCATCTAGTCCCAAACTAAGCAGAGCTTGTACTATGGATACTAGATAACCGATTTTAATACTTATATACTTTTTTTTGTAAATACATATATATTATACATAGAAAACATCCAAACTCCGAAACAAATATTTGCAGATCATACAAACATTTGGTCCGACTCAGGAATCGAACCCGAGACCTCTTGCACAGCAGTCGCATTCGCTACCACTGCGCCACAGAGGCAGAAAAATCAAATCTACCAGAGTTATGGAAATTCATCATAAAAATAATGAGCTGATAATCTTTACAGATATGATAGCTAAGAACCATCTTGATCACGTCGATTTATAAGCAACTAAACTGTAAAGTATACATAATAGGTCCATTCCTTTAGAATACAGAAACACAGATACGTCAAAACTATGGAACTCATTTTGCAATAGGGAAATTTTGAAGTAATTGTTTTAAGCATATTATTATAAACATTGCCATTTCTTTTTCAAGCTCGATTAATATCAAGTACCTGGATGACAGAGCTTTGCTAGATAGTTTTTCAGGTAAATTTTCAGAACTATATTACCGCTTCATAAATTTCATAAAAATCGTTGGAACCGTTTCCGATATATGTATTTTATATTTATATAACATAATGTTCGTTTTAAGGTATTAGATAGATTCAAACAAAAATTAAAACCATGCCAATTATTTCGTGATTATAATATCATTTATATACAATGTTTTGTTTAGAAGCTATCTCTTATCCGTTTCGTATAGTTAGCGTATGAACCAGTAACCGTGCGAACTGTGCTCCGAATTACATCTCTATTCCCATCATTCACTTCTTACATCACAAGGTATTGTCACAAAACGCACAGGGGCACTGAATCATTGACACTTATATTATGAGAATAGCCTTTAATTAATATACTTTAATTGTCAACTAAATTGTAGAACTGGCGCGAGATAGTGACTTATTATACACAGTCAGTTTAAGTCTTAATATATTTCTCTGTCTATTGCTGGACATAGGGCCTTTCCTCTTCTAGGTATACCCAGGAGGTTTTGGTATAGTATACCACACTGACTAGACGGACTGATACAGCATTCATTTTAAGTTTTCACTCTATTTGCAGTTACGTTGTAATACATCCATGGGATAGGAGTGGTGATACATCGTATTCTTAGCTAGGTGGTAGCATATCAGACTGCTGTGCTATAGGTCGCGGGGTCGATTCCCGGGTCGGACCAAATGGTCGTATGATCTGCAAATATTTGTTTCGGAGTTTGTGTGTTTATACGTATAATAAGTATGTATTTACAAAAAAAAGTATTATGTGTATTTATATCAGTTGTCTAGTACCCATAACACAAGCTCTGCTTAGCTTGGGAATAGAAGGCGGTGTGTGTAAAAAACAACATACGCACATTCATTGCTTAGATTAAACATGAAGTAGTCTGATTGCGATAGGTTACGATAAAATTATTACTTATTTAAAAATATTTACGTTGAATCCCTTTTACAAGAAAGGAAACTAATATTTATCACTAAACGTTTGCCGGAGACTATATCGAGGTCTACAATCAGGTTTGGAAGCAGTTCATGGAAAGGTATGCTACGATCTGTTGATAGCAGAATAGTGGATCCAAATCGACCTCCGTGACCTGTCTCATGAATCTTGCTACACAATAACGTACAGTACGACAATTGTAAGTCGAGTTACAGAGCCGTTTGGTTTCAAGATTCAGCGATATAGTTATTGAACCAAGAAAATTTCTTGTCGGAAACAAAGTACACCTGCTGTCACGGAGCTTGAACACTAATGTCATTTTACATTTCTTTTCACTAAAGTTATAGACGAATTATGGAAGTATTGCAAACGGATTTGCACAACGTAAAATAAACGATGAAGATTTGAAAGAGTTTAATGTATTGATAGTATCTAAAGTCAGAACTTATTTCTGAAACAAAACACACATACGTCCATTTTTTTAACAGTCGTGTCTAAAAGAGGAAACTTGTATCAGCTGGTCATATAATCGTGATATACTTGTCTGAATTCCAACTCAATGCTAATGCAACATGTGTTAGAATCTAAACTCTATACTACAAGAATGCTTATGCGTTCGATTAACATATGACAGACTTCGCTATACAATAAGAAAACCCTTATTGAAATGCCAATAAATTAGCTGAACCGCTCTTAACATTCTAACTTGGCAAGCTCATAATTAAGCAGCGGCACGACAAAAAGACGAACTAGACACCGACAAGTCGCGCGGTCGCACGACAGTGTCTGGCAGCGCACGCGCTTAGGTCAAGGAGACAAGCGCCGTCTAAAGGCGACAAAATCAGACTATTCATTTAATCTGTAATAATTATCTCTTGGCAAGCTCATTGTGGAATTTAGAAAAAAAAGTTAAAGTTATAAACAAAGCAATAAGCTAGTTAATTTAGTTGTACACATTTACCTGTAGACGTCAAGTAATGAGGGTACAGACACAAGTATCTGGTGTAAACACACCGGTCATAAATAAATTTCAATATTATATTACAATATAAATCTTCAAAAGTTACGCTTTCAAATCAATAAATTTATAGTTATAAATTACAATGTGTAATAAATGTAATAATGTAAAAATAAATAAGAAATCTGTCCGACGTCAGGCTGCGTGTACCTTTATCGAATGTCTACGCGATACGATGTTAACAGAGCCTTAAATTTTTTTACAAAAGTGTGAATAATTTTTAATCTGAGAACATAAATATGCGAAATCGATCTTAACCTTGTTATTAAAATATTGTTAAAATATGATAACTATAAAATGTTTACTTTATACCTGAGAGTGAATCATAAGTATACGATACTAAATACCAATTAAACATGTTTATATTAAACATCCAGCCATTCTTTAAAACAATTACAACCCATCCAATAACTGTCACAAGAGTGATTTTTTTTTTCAGAGAAGCGATCCTGTACTTTTGTGCGGATGCAAAGACGCAAACATTCTATATAAAATACGACTAATGGATTTATTAAATTTAAGTTATTTGTTTAAATCGTGTATCATCGTGTATCGTAATAGTGATGACTTAAGAATATGAAGTATTATCAGACTTATTCATCCCGGTGGGTGTCGCAAGAGACTGAAAAGAGAAGAACAACTTGAAGCAACGCCCTTTTTTTACGTGTGGAAAACCTCCTCGGGCCTTCGAATCGCACCGACTACAACCAAACGGTGTGCCACTCAGCGCCTAAGACGGGAGAGATCCGGGAACCGCTTTATTACGACATCCGAACCAACTTGAAGCAACCCTTTTTTAACGTGTGGAAATCCCCTCGGGCCCTCACCCCACCGGGATTTGCAGCGGAGCGGTGTGTCGAAATCGAAACGACTAAAACCACACGGTGTGCTACGCTGCGCCTGAGAAGTGAGGGCTCCGGGAACCGCTTTCTTACGATATCCGGACCCCTCCATAAACTTGAAACAACCCTTAAAACGACCCGACAGCGTGATATAGTAGGCCAAAAACTACTTTCAAAGGAGGTGAATAACAGTGAACTGTTCTAGATTGTTGACGTGATTTAAATAAAAAATGGGTAAAAACCTTCCTACAATATTCACCATCACTACATATTATAAAACAAAGAACTCCGCAGCGTCTGTCTAAATGTCTGTTCACGAAAAGCTACTGCACGGATATATATGCGGATATAATTTGATAGTTTCTTAAGTATATTAGCCAAAGTAAAATGATATTTGTTGAAGACATCGGAAAAAATTAAGCCGCACAGCATCTCAGAGTAGCATAGACTTTATTATATTTTCCATAAAGAACACGTGCGAAGCTGGGGCCCTACCCGCGGCGCGCTGTCTTGTTGCTAGTTTTAATCATAGACGTTAGATAAAAAGTTTTTGCACAAAGAGGTAATAGGTGTAATATAGTTGGTACATACTATCACGAGAGGTTGCTTTGACCCGTATTGTCAAATAGCAAAGAATTTTTGTCCCACTGTAGGAAACGTGAATGACGTAAAATAACATAAGTAGTTCTCTCTTTCCCTATAGGTATTAAAATTTCAATCAAAAAATCTTTGTTAGATGCAATCCAAGCTAAAATTTATTTAAGTTAGCAATTAAGCATTAAATTTGCTTTTTCAATTTTTTCTATACATGTATCTATAGAGAGTAATATAGAAAAGCTATTCCATATGCATCTCCAGAGGAAGATGGCATCAAACGGACGCATAGTTTTTATTCTAAGAGCATGCGGAGTCTGTAATTACGTCATACAGGTCAAGTAACTATAAACAATTATAGATACAATTCGATATAAATAACGTCAGCATGTTGTAAATTTATGTCACGGTATATCTATGTATATCCTCGATTCAATTCGACATAGGAGTTCTTCTTTTGGTTTTCATGTCGGTTAAATTTAGCCAAGCTTGATGGACAAATAAACCTAAATCGCTATTTACAAATACAAAGTATGACAAAGTCGTTGACTTTTAGACAAAAAGGATAGAAAGACAATACATATTTTGTGAACAACTCACACAAACTATCGTCAAGAAATGTAATTCACAAGTCAAAATTAAAAACGCAAAGTGAAACGCATCCCCAACCCGCACTCGGCCAGCGTGGGGACATATGGCACAATGGCATAGAGGAGACCCAAGCCCAGCAGTGGAATATTATAGGTAGTTGATGATGATGATGATGAAACGTTGAACGGTTAGAAGAGAGCTAATGATATTTCAATGGCTAGGCTGTTATTTTTCTTAAATTATGGACAAAAATCTAAACAGAATTCAGGCCTTCGTTTACAAAATAAATGCTGATATCAAAAACAAGTAGATACGCAAGTTTTGCTCACATAAATACACTAGAGATCATACCAGTAGAAAGCCTTATAAGAAAAAAACTTGTGATAGTATACGTTCTAGGTTACGCTATTGCTATCCAGTATTTTGTGTTCTATTCCAAACGAAACGAATGTATAAATAAGTCCGGAAAAACATCATCCATGTATAATAAAACCAGCTGAGTCACCAGTCACCGGTGAAAAGAACAAAAGATCACTAGTTTCCTAAAGGCGGAAACGACGATGACTATTTTTGAAGCGACACGACAATTTTACATTTTGCTCTCTTTTGGAAGTACCTCACATACCAATTTCTACCTTATGTCCTTGACAATCAGATTATTTTCCTATTCTTATAAGTATGCATTAAGCAAAATTAAAAAGTACATCAGTTGAATGAATGTGTGCTCATTAGGGAATATTTTGGACATGGAAATCGGTTTGAAATAATTTAGATGAGGCAGAATGCCGCGTAATTTGAGCTTTATCGACTGCCTCGGTGGCGCAGTGGTAGCGTATGCGAGTGCTGTGCCAGAGGTATCGGGTTCGATTCCTGAGTTGGACCAAATATTTGTATAATATGCAAATATTAGTTTTGGAGTTTGGGTGTTCTCTATGTATTCTATATATTTGTATATAAAAAAGTATATATGTATTAATATCAGTTGTCTAGTACCCATAGTACAAGCTCTGCTTATTTTGGGACTAGATGTTGTGTGTTAAAATATCCGAAAAATATTTGTCCGAAATTTTTATAAAGGTACAATATATTTTGTACATTCGATTGGAAACTACTTTTCTAATTGTACACACTTAGAGGAAGAAATAACCAGAGCTAATGTTAGGTGTGTCGGTAACAATTTACATTTAAGCTGTTTTATGAATGGCATAAAACCATATAACAGTGTGTTAGAGTCCATTTAGACCTATGAATTTAGTACCACCAACTTAAATAACAATCTATGAAAATTAACAAATTAGAAACGGGTCCATTACAGTAGTACGCATACCTACATGATTCAGTTGTATCAACCACGCATTCAATAAACTGTTATCTAACATAGATATTACCAAACAATAGTTAATTTAGATGATAGAATTAAATTATTGCCATTACGCGTTACTCAAATGAACCGTAAACCTCATTCAAAGGACAGGATGGTAATCTGAGGTTTTATAGAGGTTCTTCGTAGTTGTAGGACGTCCACAGGCCAGGTGGAGCGATGATTTGCGCGTTGACGACTGGCAGGAGCTGGATGCGAGAAGCCATAGAACTAAGTGGCGTGATCTTGGAGAGGCCTATATCCAGCAGTGGACTGCGATAGGCTGATGATAAATAAAATAATAAATAAATAAATATTTTTGGACATTTTAACACACAACGCCATCTAGTCCCAAACTAAGCAGAGCTTGTACTATGGGTACTAGACAACTGATATTAATACATATATACTTTTTTTGTAAATACATACATATTATACATAGAAAACACCCAAACTCCGAAACAAATGAATGTTTAATGTTTACGATTCTAAAAGTCGATTAAAGATTGACAAACATGGTGATCCCCAATCCGCACTTGGCCAGCGTGGGGACGTATGGCCTTAACCCTCTCCTGAGAGGAGACCCGAGCCCAGCAGTGGGACATTATGGGTTGTTGATTTGATTTGATTTGAAACATGGTAAAGTTAATAAAAAGATGCCAAAATAGCGATAAAGAACTTTTAAGACACTACTTATACCAGTCCAACGGCCAACCAACACTAACACCATGATGATGATAGAGGTTCTTCTGTACTTTTATGCGAATTGTTTTAGATTTACCCGAACTCTAATGACTGTATTTCTTTTTCGCTATTTATATCATATTACGTAAGGAGAGATTACAGAGCATATCTGCGAAGGATGTTTAATATTTTGGTAATAGGTACTGGTCACGAAACTTACTAAAACATTTTGTTTATAATCACTCATTATTCAGTCAACCCATACGTTTTTAATATAACTTACGTTATCATGACAATAAAGTACATACTTTAATTCTGTCTTTTAAAAATGATTCCAGAGACTGCAAACTTGCATGCAAATCAATATCACGACACCATTCTAGTGTTCCTTTAGTTTAAGTACGGATATATCCGATCCAAACATAATGGTCCTTGAACTCGTTTACAACAACAATCCTTAATGGACATCCGTCGGACAACCGTCAGTATTAAGCGAACGGCTTCTTTGAAACCATTGGAGAAAGGCGAAAAGGCAAAGATAATCATAACCCCGTATTATTAGATATGTGTAAGTGTACGTTTCTAAATGTTTCACTGGGTTTCTAGTTCTCGTTGTGGCGATAAATATCGTTAAGAGATATTTAAGTGTAGCTATTTGTTACTAAACGATTTGTCTTGTTTAACAAGCATGATATGTAGCAACTGTTATGCATGGCTACGAATAGGTGTAAGGTCACCAGTACCAAAAGAAATTAAATGAATTTAGATTTAATTCTTATCGTGATTTTTAAGATTTGTGGGGTGAAAATATTTAAAATATTTATGTTTAAGCCTTTCACTTAATAGATTATTCATTTAAATTGATAATTACGAATACAATTGATTATCTATTTGGTCCAAATACAAAATTATCACCGAACTCCTGATGTATATATATATATATGTGATTATAGCTTCTGAGATAATTGCTTTACAATCCGTATAAAAGAATACATAATCACTCCTTTATTTTTGTGACAAGATGTTTAAAAACAACTAAGACAGCAAAGTAACTCAGTATTAACAACTTTACATATTTGACAATTAAAAATCTAAACTAAATTAAAAAGACGACCAAGATCTTTTAATAAAGTATTTTACTCGCTTCAACAAAGTACCATGATGTGTAGGAACAATTCTATTAGAAAAAAAATGTGTCTGTAGCTAGTCATAAATATTTTAGACATTTTTTAATGCAATATTAAATAAGCTCAAATTAAGTTTTAAAAAAATAAACCACACGATTCCAAAAGTCGATTAAAGATTGACAAACATGGTGAAGTTAATAAAAAGATGCCAAAATAGCGATAAAGAACTTTTAAGACGCTATTTACACCAGTCCAACGGCCCAAAAACAACCTACCGGAGTTAGAAAAATTACTACCAACACTTTGAAGTAAGGAGGTCAAGTCAAAGTTCTAGTTGCAAACAACACAGTCCAGAAATCAGATTCTGGGCTGGGTGTTTCTTTTATTCTTTGAAACATTGTCAAGTCAAGTTTCGATACTCCCGACCTTAACAAAACCTTTATGCTTTTCGCTAATTTCTGTCGAAATGCTTTTAGTCTGTGATAGGGAAAAAATAACACGTCAATAACAGCATATTCAATGGTTCCAGTATCTAAATTTTGATTTTGTAATCTTCACACATTTAATCATCGAATCGAAAAGCCTACATTTTTATATTTCCGTCGTTTTCTCATCACAGCCATTGTATTCATAAATATTACATCACTGGGTCACATTAAGTCACACAAATTTATTTGTTGGACACATTCAGCACAATTCTTATACCAAAAGCTCGCGTGACACTAGTAACCAACAGCAAGTAACTGTGGCGAGATGGTGCAGATCGATACTATAGCATGCTCTGGCTGAACTTTTATTTCAAGGGCGGCTTTATCATAACCAAATACTGACAGTTCTACGATTAGGTTATGAAGAACCAATAATAGCCGGCAGATCTTGGCTATGTTAAGTTCCGTATCTTGGATAGATATTGCTCTGCTTCGATATTTCCTACAGTTTTCACTAGTTTTCATAAATAGTAAGAAACAATTCTAAAAAATAAAACAATAATTTAGAACAGATAAGAGATATTTGCTGATCAAATACTTCTAACCTAAATCAAGTGCATTTTACGGTAGGCTGCCTACCGTAAAATGCAACTCAAATTGGCAAGTTCTTAACAGTTTTCAGAAAAGACATTGAAGGTCAAGGACGCCAAGTCAAAGACAATCTAAATTTTTTTTTTTGGTTAGTGTCTTAGGTGTGACTGAGACACATGCAATATTTGAGCAACGTGCAACGTGCAATACCAGTGCGAATAAATTCTTGATTGAGTAGGCAGGCAGCAGGGATATCTTTATTGCCTATTTGGTGAACACCGACCTGCAGGATATCCTAAAGACAGAAACTTACAAAGATTTCAGAACAGTTGAGAAATTAGTAAGTAATTGGAACCTAATTTTAATCCAGATTCAGAAATCCATTTACTTTAGATACAATTTCAATTACAAAACTAGTCATATTTGATCTGAACGGCAAAACAATATGTAAATATTGATTTGAAACTATAAAAGGAAATCAAACTAATGGTAATTGAATTTACAAGAACCGATCAATTTAACCTGTACAACCGGTTACGAAATCAATGAACACTATAAAGTAATATGAGCAAAAGCTTGGCACAAAAGCTTTTAATACAACAAAAGAGGCATAGACCTCGGAAACTAAATTTTAATCTGTAAGCGATTGCGGGATATCCTACAGTAGGTAATTTCTTTTGTGGTGTTAGACAGTCAGAGACTCAATAGAAGCAACTATATAGACCTTATGTAACCATTTCATTTTATATAGCACAAAAGTTTCACTTTTATTAAAAGCAATTCAATGTACATCTGTGGCCAAACGTTTGAAATCAAAAGATACAGAAGAATAAAGACGATAAACGTTGGTTGATTTCGAAAAGACTTGAACGTATCATTCCATTAGTGTTATCATAGTAGAAAACATTAGTAAATTCTAAGTTCTATTCCTCACACAACAAATATAAAAGACAATAGATGCATTTATAATTATCTATTTAGTTATGGTGTTTTTATCTAAGTATTTAGTTTCCGTTCATAATGGCGAAATTAGTCCGAAAAACTAGCTGCTCTTAACATCGTACTTATTTGTGGGTCTGAGGAAAGGTCATTGGACTAACTAATTAAAGAATAATATATTTAGAAATACATAAGTTGATGACTGTATAATGCTTCCGCCACGATACGGTTCTTTCCATAAAACATTTTATATTAATCGCAGCATGAATACTAGTGTATTTAATTCGACTTATTAAAGCAAAAATATGCCGATTTACGATCTGAAAGTTATATTCTTCGCAGTAAAAATTTTTTTTCGATAGTTTAACGCAAAGAATTCTTTGTACCACCCCACCACAATTTATCCCGGAGTGTCGTAATGAAGCAAACTGTAAACCATGCAGTGCAGTTTCGAAAGACTGCGATGAATGACTCCATGATCTGATCTGTATTAGTTCGAACTATAGACAGAGCACCGTTCATCAAAAGATGCATATGTAATATGGTAATGAGTATAAAATAGCATAAATACACAAACTGACGTGTTTATTATCATTAATGATCTGTAATGAGCGTTGAGCGAGCAAAGGAATATACATCTCAAAACACAAAGCGAATTTTCAGTAGAAAATGTAAACTTACATACTGAGTACAAAATTAACTAAAGAAAGATATACTACAGTGACCCTATTTGGGGTCAATGTTCTTTTATCAGCATTGAAAGATCTTTGTTGTGGTTGCAGCAAATAAATTTTATGCGATAACACGACTGGTGTATGTATTAAGGTTTAAAATTTACTTAAGTACACTTTATCGCCCACTAGCTTTCGGATATGTATTTTTTGATATCCAATTTACATAACGGCACAATTACTTTTAGATGAGAGGCGCCCAAGGTCTTTTACAATATGTGGAGAAAACTTTATATCATTTTTTATTTAACTTATTACTACGATTTACAACGGTTTGAATATTTTTGGCTCACTCGAATTAATTTGTAAAATATAAGTACCGGCTATTAATGCAGTCTCGAATATTTAGCGAGGGGTTCAATAAAGCACCGGGTAAATGCGTGGCTGGAATTCACAACGATTGACCTCCGAGAGTTTGGTGGCACATTATCATAGTCATATTGACATCCGAAAAATTAATATCCTTGATAGATACATAAATGATAGTGAAGGTTCATCAAACAATATTTACTTTTTCTTTCTTATATTTTTTAGTTTAACATTTAATTATATTGATACGTAGGATAAGTACTGTTTGTAAACTCCTTTTAAGGATTCTATGTTAATAGGATTATTAATAGTGGTTTAATTAGGGTGACCATTTTATATCCTCTAAGTATATTTTCTATCTAATAATGTATATTTTATATATATTGGATATAATAAATTTTTTAAACGGGGTTTCACTTCAGAGTTCCGTGGTTAGAATCAGCAGCGAAGCCAAAAGGGGGGAAAGATTTTCGACAGTCTATATATGTTCCACAGCAGTTTCCAAAGTACAAAACCGATTTATATGAATGAGGGGTCAGAGATTCGTAATAATGGTGCGGGTGAGATCGGCTACATAAATTGTATCAAAAGTTTTTACGTACTCGAGTTATAGTTTTTAAAACTTATAAATAAACATATAAATAAAGGTTAACAAGGCACCATTAATATCAAATATAAATATACAAAAATTTTAAGATATTTCCTTCAATCATATTGAGCCACAATAACTAGTCCATAACATAATCTCGAATTTCAATAAAATAGACCAGTTAGGAAATAAGTATTTAGTTACGTTTAGAGTGTTGCCAAATACAAAATCCGGCACTAATCTCAATAACGGATTTTCAAAGCACACCTCCGTTTTAGTATTGCCGTCAATATTGATTTGTTTTTTACTAGAAATGGAACAATCGAATTAAGATCATTTTGACAGTAATGTTTTATTTCAAAGACCGCTATATATTGTACCTTCATACTATAATGGACTACTGGGCCATGTCGAAAATTGATAAGTCATGTGAACCACCGGAGGACCTTTTTAGAAAGATACAGGGGCATATAACATTAACATTCAGCACTAGCATTGTAAGCTGTCCGTCCAACTGATACTGGTGAAGGGGAGGGTAACCTAACGCTAACGCAAACCTCGATTTTTCTCTCTTTGCACATGAAATTTGTACGGATTTTGCAGAATAATAGATTAGGAGAGTTACTGAAATTGACCATGACCCATAAATTTTCGACACGGGCCCGTAGTGTAAGTTTTTTATTAAAATAGGTCATGAACTGGATCAGGATAATGGAACCTGTTTTAAATACATTGCTTAAGCTTGCATTACTTTTAACTTTTTTCACTTCTACATATAACCATTATGTATTCCAAGTACAATTGCGTCCAAGACGTTCTCAACTCATGCACATCAATATAATTGCAAATAGAATGGTATTTTAAGGAAATTAGACCTAATCTCAACTATTGATAGCAATTACGAAATTGAATAACTTTTTTCTAGAATATTTATATATTAGAATATTGTTTTAGAATACAAAATCACACCCGCACTGTACACTCACATTTCTGCTGTGAGTATTATTGACGATTAAGCAAGTCTAAATTCCCAGTTCAAATTTGATGTAATCCTTAAATCTGGTCGATCGTTTTACAATCAAACAACTGCTGTCAGGATATAGGAAGTATTAACCCAATTCGTATGGATATTGACTATTGTGAGGTTTCTTAGACTTAAACGCCTTTCACATTTCCTTTAGATAAAATATAATGTTGGCTAAAATATAATGGTCGTAAAATATGCAATGTTTATGTCGTCCGGGTGTATCCAACTACATATAAATATAAATTATTATTAGCATCGTTTTTATAAGCGGGTAAAGGCAAAAGACATAAAACTTATAATTTATGATGATAGCACTAATCAAACATTTTATAACTTATTTAGCCATACATTCTTTTGACTTGCTGAAACAGGATTTTTTTTATTTTATACAGCAACCAGAACAAATGTTTAGATAATGGGACGGTATCAAGTTACAACACAAACAATCAACCTGGAAAGTTTAAGCGTGATTCAGGCGCGGAATACCACGGCGTTTAGTATACTAGTGGGCGCCCAGCGGTCATTATTCGACTATTATAATTTAATTTTAATTTTTGTAGCTTTCTATCATACAGTTTATATGGAATGTCACACACAGTATCTCAAATTTCATATTACTCCGGTCGCATAATTTTCGTAAAAAGGGGTATAAGAATTTTTTTCACGTATTAATATAGAGAAGTTGATAATAAGCAAATATTGACTCCGTTAGGATCTAAAACATCAATGAATTGACTGGGCTGTATTGTACGATAATAAAAATTACGTAAGAAGACAACTGGTTTTGGACAATACTACCCAGCCTTTGAACCCACTATACAGTTTTTTTCTTATCCTATCTCGTAAGTAAAGCTAGTCGAGATTCGACTGTGGAACTATATCAGTTTATTCCGATTTTGAACAGACAATTCACATAAACCTGATTTCTTGAATGAACTTTTTCGCACTTTTACTCTTTGCGGGATTCGTAGGAGCACGTGGATCTCATCAATTTAAGACACTTGTGTGTGGAATATCACAGATTCTTGCTCCTGTTGTATCGAATTCCATAACAGTGACGCCATGACTTTATGTTGTCAAGGACCGAATAAAATTTGCATAACGTGTCAGATTATACGAACAATCATAATAAATATTATCTAAGAATATTTTATCATTAATTAATAGCTTTTATGTAAAGTCTTGAACAAGAATTTCACATGTTAACTAGATAGACAAAACACAAACATCTTTTAATTCTAAATACTACAAACGGGAGAGGGAAGTGGAGGATCTGCCGAGAGTGAATATCAGGATTTGTATAAATTTTCGAGTTTTAATCCAATCTGGTCAAAGGTTGCCTATATTCTATCAAGTGTTATTTGTATCCCGTTAAAACATTAACTTATCTTCTACACAACGAATAACTACAATAGCCCAACTGATTACAATCTGTCTTAGATACGATAGTAGACTCAGCAATACAGTTGACTCAATGTTATTTTTGTTAAATAATAATATCTTGTTTAAACATGATGCATATTTAAAAGTAAATAGAAAATAGGGTAAATCAAAGGCGAAAATAGGGTAAATCAAAGGCATCTAAAGACATACAGTTCAATTAAGCTACTTAAGTTATTTCAATTAACTCTTACCTCATGATCTCTGTAGAAAGGTTCCTGAAGATTATCAGGGACCCTGTTGTTGAACGCTTTTGATAACAGCCATTTAATTGACGCCCGTTGTTTCGACTGCAACAATACCAAACATTTACTTATTAGCTGTGATTAACAATGCCAATAATTTGAAACCATTTGTAATATAAACAAACTATTCTCCGAATTATGAGTGCAGGTCACGGATATTTAGCATGAGCAGACTTTATAACCAGTACTTCAATGTATTTCTGCAGTACTGGATATCGCAAAACTTAGTGTAACAATAACATACAAACACAACCGGTTTTTTTTTTATTGGGCCACACAAGAAATATCATGTAACGGCATTGAACGTTTGATATATTACGGTCATGCCAACAGGTCATCAACAGAGTTAACGATGTAATAATAATTGCGAACAGCACTGAAAGTCCATTGAGCCAGTTGTTGGCTGTCGATTGTCACAATTATTGTCAACAGTGAACCGCTGGCAAGTTATGGCAACGTCCGCTTATTGTCATCGCATTGATCAATAAGTGGAACTAAAATGGGACCTTGTTCTAATTTGAATAGTGCGCTATCATCTCCCAATGTATATTGTGATAGTTTTATTAGACGTATGAGATATTCGAATTGAATTTAATAGTGATGAGTATTGATTGATAGTCTTGAGATTTGTTGAGTTGGACATGGATGTATGACCGTATACGACTCTTAAAAGAGGTGAGGTTTTTATACAGAATGAAGTGTGTCTGAAAAGGCAGGCGAAGATATCTATTATTAAGAAGATTAAGCAAGCCGCGTTGGATGATTTTGTCACAGTAAAGATACTATAATGATAAACATGGAGACATGTCAACGTAGTTTGTGCACTGTGAGTATTAGCATTACTGCATTTTTTTAATTTTAACCTTTGTAATAACAATGGTGAGCAGGTCGATGAGATGAGATTGTCTTTTATACTATCGGTTGGTTATCGTACATTGATATGATATTAGCAATAATATACACAACAACCTGGTATTAATCGTTTGATGAATCAATGCCTTTATTACATTCGATGATGAACTGTAAATAAAAGTGATAAATTATACGATGACGACATCCACAGAGTTGCGTACGTGTTAAATGCGTAATATAATACACTAGCTGAGCTACGCGGTTAGCCGCGGTACAACAACAACAGCGGTTAACAAAACAGAAACTCCCCATCAATTTTCAGCCAAATCGGTTCAGTAGTTCTTGAGTTTTAAGAAGTGTAACTAACCAGACAATTGTGGAAGGATGTTTGTTACTCTATCGCGTAAAAACTACGAATGGAGTTTTATGAAACTTTACAATAATATAGCTTGTACATCAGAGTAACACATAGAGTAAAATGTATGAAGACAATTCACACAATATCTTTGTACCGCGGGGCTCAGTTAGTATAAATATAAGATTAAGCCCACCGCAGACAAGTTAACGCCTCAATTGATTTATTGCTCATCATGACGATGATAAAAAGGATTTTGCAAAGGGTAGTCCTTTGATGAACATCCACATATAAATTTACTTTTCTCCCACATTTGTCTAGTGGCAAACAAAAACGTTTGAACTCATCGATGCAAAAACTTTTATATTCAAGCCCTATGTCAAAATAATAAGTGGAGTTTAATATCCTGTACTGGCAAACTATTAATAGATATTAATAGTTTTCCAGTGTGAGTGAGTGAGATTATCCTTTATATGTTTAGAGCTGCTCTGTACAAATATTTAATTTACAAAACAAAACATCGAACTGTGCTTTTAGTTATTTTAAAACAAAACCAATCAACAATAACCGTATTTTATTTATTTTTTTCACTTATGGTAATAGATAAGTCGTTAATTGACTTTTATTAACATTTCCACTATAGTTGACTAGATTATATCTGATTATATTTTTTAATTATATAGTTCGATATTACTTATTAAGAATGTAATAAGCAAAATTGATTTCTTCAAAATGTGTCTTCGGTGTTAAAGTACAAATTTCTCCTAACCTGTATTGACCGTACGACTCTGTGACAAATTCTGACAAACAGCTACATCCAACTGTCAATTGATTCATCAACAAGAATAAAAAAAAACATACTTTGGTAAAATAAGAACGTAATGGTACTTATAGCAACTAAAATATGTATTTATTTGACAGGAGCTTTGACGTAATATATCATTATACTTAAAGAAATGTTCCCCTTGATAATTTTAGCAACCGGGAGAGAATGGCAAAGAACATTAAATGTTTCTTCTTCTTCTTTTGATGAATGGCAATCAGCCGGATCAGCTATTTCTGCCAATGTCAAGTATTTAAAGTCTTCAATTCTAAGTCTTCGAGTCTTCAAGTCTTCGTCGTGATGGAATTAATGATAAAAAATATAAAAAATGTGGATGACATGAAATGGGGACCGTCTTTCGCAAAAACAAAAAACGATCCCAATCATTAAATGTTTATGTGTCAACGTTTAAGCTATAATCCATCCGTGAGCACTTTAGTTACTTTGACATCAAATATCATTTGTGTATATCTCACAATAAAACTCAAACTAGATGATGTCATAAACTGTGACATTGAAATATAAAGTACATTATCCACACCTAAATGAATTTTTAATGACAGTGTCAGAATTTTGGAGATGTAATTGTTAATTTGATATATGTTTGTCATTTTAAATAACTTAATCGCCAAATAATAAACATTTTTTTATTATTTTCATGGGAGAGTAATGTTACGGTACATATGGACTCACGATATAAATCGATGCATGGAAAAACTTGATGTATTGTTAATACTTTATATCTTTTTCATATTTTTAGTTGCATTGAATACGCAAATTATGAAATGAGTGTCTATAAGTATGACTAACACTGACTAACTAGTGTGATTAAACACTACCTACTTAATAGAAGTAATATCACAACCTCTCAGAAAACCAATGCTGAGAAATTCTTCGTTGCATTTTATAATCCATTCGCTTAGATATGGTCACCTTGATCGCGCCGACGCGCGACTTCGCACGTGTGGCAAGCAGCCACAACTTCAAAGGGGCCGCCTGCGACATACAACGGCGTTAACTTGTAAGTTTACGCCGTTGTAAGTATTATATCTATTCGTATTTCATAACAATAACCACAACTGCGTGCGGTTGCACCTACACCCTATGTGAGGTTACAAGAGGGATTGACAGGTTTAAAATGTATCTGGCCAAAGGCAGGCAGCGCCATTTTCTATCCAAGCGACGTAATCAGTTAACATAACTCGTCTGCTCTTTTACTTCCTTTGTTATAAAAATTGCTGCTAAAATATCATGCAGTTCATTCAATCCCGCAGTCTCGCACATGCTCGACGACAGTGCTCGACAAGATAGGACGCTTGGTAGCTCCCGAATCGAGCAATTGCGATAACATAAACCAAAACTTTAAAAATATTCTTTCAAATACATAATTGAAATTAAGAAATAGTGGTTATGGCACTATTCATTTTGTGTTTTTAAAAAATGTTGCAATAGCAGCACTGCTTTACTATATAATGCCGTTAGCCGTTGATTTTCAGTTCTAATTAGATTTTAATGAGATAACAATTATTTAAAAAAAAAACCGACTGTGTCAATATCTACCATCAAAATCTTTATTATAAACAAAAAAGTTAGTTTAATATTATATTATTTTTTATTTTCTTTTTATTATTTTTATGTACGAAGTGTGACTTTCACGACTAAGACAAATCTATTGACACCACTCATCTAAAAATATGATAAGCCGTTTAGCTTCTACGGCGTGCTAAAGTACACACATACATACATTTGAAAAACATAACCCTCCTTCTTTCGCAGTCGGATAAAAAGAGGAGGCTTTCAGTTCGATTGTTTTTGTTATTTTCTTATATTAAAACGCCCGTGTGTTTTGTTACTAAATCTGACTTGACTCATGCCAATTATTACCGGCGTGTTATTTCATTATCGATATAAAGTAAGCAGTGGCAGCTGCTTGTCTCGTTCAGAAAGGATAAGCTTAAAAGATACGAAATTGTTGTTATCTTCTGCTATGAATCTAACTTAACATATTTTCTTTTTAAATTGCTTACGATCTTCACTCGTCCGCCAACGCACTATCTACTGTCAAATTTTTTTCCATATTCGGCAACGGCGTGGGTGCCTTGACCTTTAAAATGTTCTATTGTTAATAGAAGTGACCTCCATTAAATAAAAAGCAGTCATGAGGACTGCCAATTGAATACTTAAAACTATAAACAAACAGTTGTTATTTTTAGTTTTTCAAATGAATTATTGGAGAAACATATGTCCAGCAGTGGACTGCGATAGGTCTGATGATTTTATTTATTTATTTATTTAAATTTATTTTATTTATTTATCTGGTTTTAACAGATATTGGTACTCTGAGAAACAATGGTGTTAGCATTAACACGTCAAGTGACCATGTCGGTGACATGTAACATGAATTTACTCTCATATATAGAAGTTAACAGTTACTTACGTTTGGAGTCAATAAATTAATTCATTATATAAAGTTTGTTGTTTAATATGTATTATGTGAAAGAGACTCTTTTTCTATGGATTAATGGGAAAACCACAGCCCATGGACACCCGCAAAACCAGAGGCGTCACAAGTGCCTTGTCGACCTTTATGGGATGGACAGTGGGATGGCGGGAGGGGTTGGGATATGGGCCTCCGGTATCCTCACTCACTCGGTGAAACACAGCTCAAGCACTGTTTCACACCAGTTTTCTGTGAGACCGTGGCATCACTCCGGTCGAGCCGGTCTGTTCATGCCGCACGTGGCTCTCCTACGGTTAGACTGTTGCAGTTTATCAGCTGTTCTTGACACCTTGCAATAAATAGATTAGTTTTCAGGGTAATATCCCATTAGAAATGCAATTGTGAAAGCAAGCACGCGACGGATCATACTCTATTATTATTTGCTATAAACTTAAACTTGAACATGCTAATGCATTACGATGAGATAGAAGAAGCGATTGTGTCTGTAAAATTTTAATAATGGTTACAAAATAAGTAAAAGAACCAGAGATTTTAACTAAGATAAATATAACGCTTAAAGTAATTAAGAAGATATCTGGTAAAAATAGTGTATTAATACAAGTATAGTCATCGACTGTGAAAATCAAAAGTCAATTGACCGACAGTAGTGTAGGCTGTTTGAAGAAATAAACTGAATTTGGTACAAAGTATAAGATAAACAACACAACCATAAATTACCATAAAAAATATTATTAGAGAAAAATAGAACACTGTTTTTATTAATTCAAAATATAATAATCGAGTTAAATCAGAAGAACAAAACTGCTGATACAACAAATCTCAGAGAGAAGCATTTTTATAAGAAAATAAATATAATAATATTTTTTTCATAAAACAAAATATTTCAATAACATACAGCTGCCAACATGCAACTTATATCAAAGAGTTACATTAAACCCCTTTCGAACAAAAATAGCGTAACATGTTAAGAGCGGAAACATTATAAATAATGTGTCTCAAAGATAGTAGGTAAATCAACGACATTGGATAAGATCCGTAAAGAAGGAAAAAATAAACAAAATGAGATGAGCAGATATCAATAACAGAATCAGAACGTCTACAAATCATAAGGCTGAAAGGTCGGAGCGCGTGCCGGCGCATACCGCCACGGATAAAAATAGTATACACAAACGGTGACACTCCCAAATAGGAAGCTTTTTGGATGAGGATGATCAAAAATATCGCAGTTAACATGCAGTGAATCATTAAAGGAAGTTATTATTCTCATGTTAAAATGTAAGACATTTGTAATAAACAGGAGAATTGTGTTCTTAATGAACAACGAAGAGGATGTGAACAAATTACTGTTTAGTGATATTTTTGGGTAAAACGAAAAATTTATCTAAGATTATAAACCTCCTTTGCTCAAATAGTTTAGTTAGTAGTAAGGAATATTGAGATCATAGAGAGATATTCAAAGAAAAAATAAAGAAATTTACAAGACTGGGAATGTTGTATTGTACTTAATGAATTGCATTACCATATATTTACTATTGTTTAGATCAGTGTTATGAGAACGAAACAACACATTCAATACTTGATAAATGGATTGTAGACCCACTAAATTCATTCATAAATATATGAGTGAGTCTTGTAGAAACTCGCCACATATTTATGTGTATTCTAATGATACTTCCAATAAATACTGAAGTATCTTTATTTAATGAAAACATTTAGATTTGAAAGAATACTTAGGCTAACACAAGATCATAAAATAAACACAAACGGATTCATACGAATTAAGTTAGACAAGTAAAGTAAGTTTAAAAAAGTAGTTATTAATTAAGATTTATATTTTGAGAACAAATGAAAAACAATAATGTTATTTTAAACCAAATTTAAACCGATAAAAGTACAAAGGAACTAAAAAGCCTAAAATAATATTTATTGCTTGTTACTCTAACCAAATTCTTACATTAAAAGTCATTATCGAAATAGTTTTGAGTCGATTAAAAATGTTTCGTCAGAAGGAAGGGTTATGTCAACACCGCTACGCATTCCTTTGTCATTGTTTCATTTAACGTAATAATTATTCATTTGTTTGTTGTGAAATTAGATAAACAAGGTTAACAAGTTTATTTTTTACTTTTTTTTTAGTGCCGAGAAGCTTTTCGCTAGAAGGTTCGTGCGTGGCTTTTAATCGCCACATTTTGTGAAGACGTTATGTTGGCTTAACGACGAAGGATGCAGGCAAACAAAAAATGCAGTTCCGGTGTTCTCAAAAAGACTAGTCCGCAACCTGATTAGACTGAAAAGGGATGATCTCAGGTAGGTTATAGGTATCCTAACTGGACATTGTACCCTAAACAAGCACCAACGCACTATAGGTGCAACAGACAGCCTTCCGTGCATGGGATGCATGGAGGCAGAAGATTCACACACACACACACACACATCTTCACAATTCACAGAATGTAGAAGTGTGGCAGATCAACAAGCAGACATCCTCCAATCAGATCACTCCCGGAAACATGGATCTAGGATGGTTGGAGTAACAATATGATAAAACCCACGCACCATAGCCCAATGGGCTGGGCAGGGCTGTTTCAGAATCAGTTTCAGAGTCAGTTAGATCAAGAATCTAAGTGCGGAAACAGCCCGGGAAAACCTTGGCTAAAATACGGTGGAGAAGGTATGTGAGAGGACACAGGTCTAATGACGGAACTCTGTAGTGTTTTGAGTTGAAACTGGTTTCATATCACACACATTTGGTTTTTGATAAAAATAGCTATTAAATACATCCCGTTATTAGTTTGCCAGAAAGACCACAACAGTCTTATAAATAAACTACCTTCTTTCCCATAGTAGTAAAATCTCTATTATATTCAAGATTATAAGTCTAATTCAGATGTTTGCTGTCGTAAAACCAATGATTCAATTTGAGTGACAAGTGTGGGTGGGTAAATGATATCTCATTTACAATAATCATAAATCGTGATCTAGACGGGTTAGATTGAAATCACGGATAACAATAGCCATTGATAAAGCACAATCAGTAGAAATAAGTTTATTTTTTAATAAACGTAACATAAATATAAACAGAATTCAGAGCCTTGCTAAGGAGTACATTTTGTAATATAAGTTTTAGACGGCTCACTAGCAGACGTAGAAGGTGCCAGAATTTGAACCTAAATGTATGAAGGTGATAAGCCTATACCTATTAAATAAGGCCTATTTATTTTAGATAGTAAAGCCTATTACAGAAGGGAAACTTATGTCCTCCGTAACGTATTTTTAATATTTTTGGAATGGAAGAAACTGGAACATTTTCAAATCAAAGTGTTATCAGTCTTAGGACTATCACTACACTCACACATTTCGAGAGAATTTTCATATCGATCGTTTACTGCGTTTCAATATTTTGTAAACCATTTAGGAATGAATTATATAATGAAGTTTAGAGACTCGTTACTTTAGATTAGAGTATCATTAATTTCATTTCAGTTAAGATAATTTCTAGACAATTTATAATCAAGTTCAACCATCATTTATCTTAGCCTATTGAATTTGTAGTTAAATTTTAGTAACAATAGAGCAAATTTAAATTGTGAACTAAAATTTTATTCATAACTTATGTATAGGATTTTATTTGCATTATAAATTCTAGCAAATATCAGAATGAGTAGGTACATGAGAATTCGTTATAACTGTTTCAAGGTTTTGTTTAAAAATAATAAATTATACTAAAAACAACTGCAACATTATAAATGTATGCACCTTTGAAACTTTTTTTACATGATTTGTTAAACTAAAACCCTTAAAGAGCTTTTACACCCTTTGCTGGATTAATACAAGCTAAGAAACAATAGATCCCACCAGGAACTAGGATCAGTCTGTGCGTAAGCATACGCCTGCGTGGTGACGGACCAAGAATACATTATACAATACATCCTATGGGTGTCGTAAGAGGCGACTGGAGAAATAAATTACGCAGGACATAACTGCAAAAAGAAGGAAAATTCCTAATCAATTCAAATCCTACACCAATTCGTTTGGCCAGCAAGTTATAGTAGGCCTCAAAACGTGCTTTAGAAGAAACTGATGAAGATGAAAACATATAACCACAGGAAAATCAAAGGTTTATAAAACAAATTCTACATAATCCAAGTATATTAACAGAAGCGGCACAGTTTCAGTCGGTATTTTATAAAGCACAAAGTATGTTATTGCCTTGCACTTCAATTGTTTATTTGCACTATTAGAAACGGTACACTTAATGATCCGCGCAGACGATATGCTATTCGTGAGAGCACTGGGTTTTAAAACCTAACCGTTGTACAAAGTCATGCGGGAATATATTAAACACGCTGTTTTATTAACGAACAAGATTATGTTTGTCTCGAAGAAATTGCCGTGAGCGAATCGCAGATTGTGTCACTTACATATTTTGTAACTGATATTTTCTATTGTTTTGATTTGTGTATACATTACAGATAAATAAATTAATAAAAAAAAATTTACAGCAAAAAAAGTATGGGTTTTAGTGAGCTATTTTTCGGCGCAAATAGGCCAGGGAGAGTTAGATTTTAGAATGATACAACTTTACGGCAAACACTTTTTGGCTGTGGCAGTTGGCAGCAAACGCTTTTCTTAAGTCCGGGAGAAAAGAAGAAAGAAAAACATGTAATTTTTTTATATAATTTAACAATAAAACTTGTAACTTTTTTTTTTAATTTTTTTATATATTTATGCTGCCAAAATGACTCTGCCCTGCCTGATGGAAAGCATGAGCAGAATCAAAGAGTGGTGGTCACCATCCTCAATGCGAAAAAGAACAATACAGCATGGTGACCCACACTATGGCGGCCTGGGGGGAAGAGGGATGGTGAGGGGGATAGGGGGCGTTGGATTGGGGTATGGGCCTCCGGTATCCTCACTCACTCGATGAAACACAGCGTAAGCGCTGTTTCACACCGGTTTTCTGTGAGGCCGTGGTATCACTCCGGTCGAGCCGGCCCATTCATGCCGAAGTGTGGCTCTCCCACGGTTGGACTGCAGTTTACAGGAGGTCTAAATGGAGAATTTTTCGTTATCAATTTAGATAAACGGCTCTATTAGCAATGTTTATGCAAATGTGTGGTAGTAAGGTACAAATTTACATAGCTTGATTGCTTGGAATCCCGTTGATGCATAAAATTTGTTTTAGAACGAATAATAAATACATGACCAGTAGTAGGACAGTAATGAATGTGAAACAGCTATAAATGTATTGTAAAACAGAATAGAATATGATTTATTGTACACCAATTACAATAATACAGTTGTATATTACAGCGGTCTTATTTGTAAAAGCTTAAGAGGACGTATGTACTTTTAGGACGCTTGTAAATATTTAAACATGTTAAGTGAAAGAAGGTGCAGTCAACATAGGTCTTAGCTGAAAGTGGTGATAGTCCAGAACATAGAATAAGTTTTAAATTTTACAGATGACACTATAATTTTAGGTTTTCAGTTGCACTTTGTGGAGGAGAATATACCGCAGAAAAACAGAATACTTATAAAAGATGTAAATACATTACAAATAAAATAAAACTACTGAAAGAACATTCCCAAAAAAAAACTCCTAAACGAGTTCATTGGATAAAATAATACTGCTAACAGTTTGAGCACATTTAATTTTTCAAACGTTGAGCGTTCATAAAGACTGACGATTAAGTACTTTCATACACCACGCTATAACATATAGCAAGTGGAGCGGGCAGGCCACTCTCTAGACGGCATTCGTATTAGTTAATTGGGGGGCAATTAGCGAACTCGCATTTCACTCTCTCATGTGATAGCAAGTGAGAAAGGTGATAAAGGTTCAGTAACGTCACCGCCTTCGCACACGAATTACGAACATGTTGTAATCATCTACCGATAACTAAAATTCTGTATTCACAGTTTATTTTGAGCGTAACAAAGAGACGAGTTACCTCTGCACTATTCAGTAATCATACATCATCACAAGCAGCTGGTAAGCACCAACATTATGTAATTATAACACTTTGACAGCTGATTTAGTACTTTCAAAGCAAACCTGTTTCGAATGTTTCATCAATTTCTATTACCGAGATTTTTAATTCACACGTTCAGTTGTTTATTGATGACGCGATTCTAATCGAACTTACGCTGCACTCGTCTGACCTTAAAAACAAAGGGCAACGTACTTATTCGTAATACATAACCATCTTTATTACATACAACTTATATAACGAATGGGAAGAAACCGAATAGAGATTTGAGAAAGTTACTCAATCAATCCTAATTGAATAAAACTGCTTGTAGCTAAATTACCAATACTTCGAATTTACGATCAAGACGTAAATACCCTCCTAAAAGAAGCAGTAACTTAGTTGCAATTGTTAGCTAGGATGGTGTGTAATGTAACCGACAACACTAGTGATGTGTGTGTAATGTTAACAAAGATGATATCAAAACGATCAGATTAAAAGATACAATTTACTAAATGGGGTGAAGGTTCGTGTGTTGCAATGCAATTGTAACAGTTAACCAAAGTGATTAAAGTGGATTCAGATCGAAGACTCAGACTGGTTGATCCGTAGAAACTGGAAAGGTGCGTTGGCACCTGCGTCCCACGCGAAAGCCTGAGGTCGAGCGCCCACGCTAAATCGCCTCCACAAATTCACTGATACATTAACTTATAGCTCACAAGTTAAAACCTCTAATAAGCTATGACTGCAACTAAAGGAGCAAAGTTTTTTGAAATTTAACACATACGTGACAGATCGAACAGCTAACAGAAGATATTATTTAGGTAGTTTGCCTTTACTGTTTACAAATTTTTTCAAACATTTGGTCAAATATATGTACGAAGAACGTCCATACTAAGAGTTGCCCTTCACTGCTAGCTTCAGTAAAAGTATCACGGAAAAGAAATAAGTTTATTTATAATGCAAAATAGGGTAAGAAGTAACAGTCCAAATAAATGGTTGTTTATATCAACATTATAACAAAACATCGGTCGTTGCATTCCTCAATGCACATGTTTTGATATTTTAATAGGTCAGACTGTCTCTAGACAGTAATGCGTGGGTTGTCTTTACATCTGCTGGCTCCGGCCGGTATCTATCTAGTTGCTTTGTAATATGAACACTAGCATCTTTGTTACATTAAATATAAGTATTGGACTATTAACGACATTTTCGTAGGACAGATGTATCAGTTACAAGTAACAAATTAAAAAAGGACCGAAAACCAACGCATAATCTCATAGAAAACCAAATGACAACCCAAAAAAAGGAGATCACGATATCTACATACAAAAAATACGTGTTGACTTTACCAATACAGAACAAGTTTGCCAAGATGTGATTCATTGTGACCAAATTTGGAAAGCAAGTCAAGCAGACGGTAGAGAAAAAAGAATTCTTGCCCCTCACTACTTAATACATCAATGTATAATTCATTTGTAACTCTTAACATGGTCAAACGCTCGTGTTCATTCTAACCATGATTGGCTGGAATCCTGCAAGGTTTCAAACATATATCTATAATTGGCAAGTAGGAAACAAATAGTCAGGATTACGAAGCCTATGTATAGGATGAACTCAATAAAAAAATACCTTAACATTAACGAACACAATAAGGCAATTGAAACGTGACCTGCATTTATTTATGTTTAGATATAAATAAGCCAACGCTTTTTGAATTCATGAAGCTCTCAAGCGACAGGAAGCAGGAAGCTTCAAGAATTTGTGTATAATTATTTCTATTTGTATGCGTTCTTTCTTCAATAGAGATACGGGATACGTTGCCATGTTAAATAGTACTCAAATTATCGAAGTTTAGTTGATTTAAGTATCTAGCGGAACTAATGGATCCCACAATTAGTTTTGCAGTGCAGGAAATAAGACATGATTTGGCCCGTTGAGTCACTCCGAGCCACTTGACCGCTGGTTACTCAGACTATTTCTGCGTAGAACGATGGTTGTACAAAAAATGCTGCCGCGAAGATAATAAAGGCCTTGATACTAGTGAAATTTAAATTACATAAAATTATAGCTGATTGAACTTGAGGACTTCACGTACGGCAGTCAGAATTTGCACCCGGCCGGCCCGGCTTCGCACGGAAGTCTTTCTTTGAAATTCTCGGATTTCCTCTATTATAAAATGCATGTTTTACACATCCAAACCTTCCTTTAGAATCACTATATCTATTGCTGCAAACTGCATTGAAATCCGTAAAGAAATTTAAAAGATTTAAGCGAATAGACAGCGGAAGCGACTTTATTTTATACTACTTATGAAAAAAAGAAGATATCATATAGCCAAATAGACATTTACAGATGAATTACACCCAGATCCAGAACAAATGACCATGTGCGTCACCTTTTTCTCAGCAGTCAGGATCATTGTTGTATATTAGTAACTATTAAGTCATAAAATGTGACCGAGGACAACTGGCATGATGTCTCTCAGAAAACATGTCCACAGATCGCGCTGATACGATGAAGTCATAACTAGCAAGGACTATAAATAAGTCACCCACACAACCTCTGGTAGAGATTACCTTTATAGGCTCAGTAAAATTTTACTGAATAGAATACCGTAATCAATCATTTAGAGATAAGTAATATATTTTTAACAGTTACATAATTATCGTAAGATTAAACTGTCTGTTGGAATCAAGATTAGGAAGACTGCACTCGAATGTTTGATAACGAAACTTGGCCTCAGAACCTACGCGCTCATGTAACCGCAGCATTGTCAAGGTTCGCTCTAAACGTTACAAATAGTATGTGGGCTGAAATTACCGTACGTAATGATTTCGAACAGAACAATCATAATAAAATGTGATATACAAATGACAAAGTGTTATCGCGGGTAAACATATTTGCGCCAGCGTCATACATAGATAAAAGTCATGTTTAATTCTAAATCGTCTTGTCCGATAAGATATCAGTGATATCTAGTACATTCTAACAGATGCTCTTTCTCTTAAAGATATCAATATTTGCCATAATTTATATTATGTTACATAACATATTATGAACTTGCTACCCCCACAGACTTAAATTTGTCCAGAGTTATTGGCCTGTGGCAGTCCAATAGAAAAAATAAGGGTTGTTTTTAATATTTTCTTCGCAATTTTTTGGTTTTTTTCTCTCTATAAGAACCTTCCATGTGTTTTAACAAAAATATTAAAAGAATATTACCGAATTGGTCTAGTGGTTCTCGAGTTTCACGATTTGGCGATTCATTTCTAATTGTATATTTTAAATAATCCTCGAGTACGCGATTTAGTGTGAAGGTGCCAACTACTACTGTAATATCTTGGTGAAAGTCGGACATATGGCGCCTGCGGACATGGGTTACGACGAGACGGCCAATATAAACATTTCGTAACCATCGTAGGTTCGAAACAGCGGACGATCGATAGGCGCGGCGTTTTACACGACTTCTATTAGACTATTTGACATTATAAAGACTATTACGTCAAAACTCGATCAAAATATTGATAAAATGGAGTTGTTTAACTACAACAAACGTGTTCAGAAAGCAATAGTGAGTTTCCGATTACTTGTCTCGTTTCGTATTATTAACCATAGAGCAACAAATCTAAGTTCAAATACAAAAAGAGAAAGGAAATAAAAGAGCGTTACATATGTAAAATTAGGCTTAGTACAATGTAAAATTATCACCGAGGTCAAAGGCAAGTAAGTCGAATTTATGGATGAAAAACAAAAGCGAATTAACGATAATACTTTGCACTTTACATCCGTTCTGCGTTAGTAGACCTACAAAACATATTGAGAACTTCAATAAGAATTCGGAGCTAATTTAAAAAACCGAATTTTCATATCAAATCGTATCCTCAAAGTGGAAGCAATCAAATTCCGATCCTTTGAACGTGTTTACGGTAACATACGTAATAAATTTAAAAAATATGATAAAAATAACTTGAAATACATCGATTAAATTCAAGAATTAAGCTCACATGTACTCACTCTTAGGCATTATGAAAGGTAACATAGGATGTAAATAATTTTCAAATAACTACACACAGAAATTGATCAAATTATAGTGTTATTACACGTTATAAATTAACAAACTAGTTTGTCCCCAGTGACAATTGAACCTATGATATCTGAGACCGACTAAAGACCAACAGGTTTCGCGTTTATCTTGAACCAACATTAAAGATAAACAACTTCGAAGGTGGTATCGATATTCTGCTCAGGGTCTTTGATCACTTTGTAGGCAGAGTAAACGAATATAAAACTAAAAAATGTGTTAAATAGTGGGCGTAGTAGGTTTATACGACATCTGGCTTGAAGAGCTTTTTACCGCATTATTATAACACACGCGACGAAAAACGTGTGCCCTAAAATTGAATTACATGCAACTTTAGGGTGTGTTATGCTGTTAGGCATATATTTTATTTGGTTAGTACAATTACTAAATAAACATTTGTTGGATTTAATTTATTATTCATCTGCAACCTCTCATTAGAGTCCAATGATCGAGGTTTCACTTGATGCTACGGACACGTAATGAAGTAAGATTAGAACCAATAACACACGTGTTAACGTAAGCAGTAAGGTACAGAGGTTCCTGTTTATTGCCTACTATCATTGCTATAGTAAGGCCTTAACAAAGAAACAACACGACCTAGGCCCACATACGTGAGGAGATTCCAATTCATTGATTCCTCATAAATATTAAAGTGCGTAATGTCTGTATAAGCTAATAAATCGAAAGTGAAATAGTAAACATGAAGTCTGTTTACCGGTAAATTTTCCGGCAATGAGTAAATCGAATGAAAAGCATGCGATTCTGATATGTTCGAGCTAATGGTTATATTCTAAAATCCCTAGTAACGGAAGGTGGATGTTCCCTTCTTATGTATCTTTTCTCTTAATATACTTCCTTCAATCTAATGCTTAGTATCCTGTGGGCGACAATAGATTCAATAGGACTAAATTTATTATTGGCAAAATGTAAGCATTTATTACTATCAGACACAGACTATCCCTTCGGGGATATAGGCGTGAGTTTACACATGTAATTTCATTATAATTTATGTTATACACGTAAAATATAGGCGTTGTAAATTAGCTAATTCAACGTGTACACAAACATTGTTAGGTCAAGGTTTCGTAGCTACATTCTATAGTAATGATTCTTCCTTCTTTCAATATTGAGCGTTGAAGGATAAAGAGATCGATTAAATAAATAGAATTCGGTGAATGAACCCATTTTCACCGCAAACGACGTGAATACGATTCTCAAGCGGAAAACCTTATCATAAATTCATGACTTCATGCGGAGAAAATGCTTCCTAATTTAAAAAATGGAGTTATAATAGAAAAATACAGGCTTGAGGACTGAAAATATGTTCTCTTTTATTAAAACCTAAGTTATATTCCAAAGGAAAGTGCAGACCGCCGTCTTCTAGGAAATTCGTGTAATCAATTCTTAAAGCTGCTATATTTATGAAAACTACGGTACCTCAACTTATTATCAGTTAATGTAAATATTAATTAACATTACCTCTAAATATTTTAACAAAATCGTAATATCAGATAACAAAGGTCATTGTAACCGTTTCGTGACGTTATATGGTCATATTAAAAGCGTTCATTCTATTAATGTCCTATTTACATGTACGACTACTTTTACTTATATTATAAAAATCTGAAAGATATAATGTTGCTGTGAAAAATATACTCATGTATGTATAGTATAATGCAAATAGTTATTATTTGGCGCATATGAGAGTAGTTCAATGAGGATTTTTAAGACACATATGAATGAAACGTTGATTTTGTGAACCTAGCCTTCAAAGACTTGAATAATGAAATGTAAACAGGTTAACTTCAGCACTGGACTATTGAAGGCTGTTGATAATGATGAAGCAGTAATAGGATATCACAATTCACCAAAGACATCTTACTAAGTCTACACTTTACACCGGATCTTTACAACAGTTCTGATCTTAGCACCTATAGTTATATTTCATTAAACAATCTTATTTTCTTACACATAAATTTCATAATCGAATAACAACTCGTGTTGATATAAGGAACCAGTTACTTATGCATGCACAGGCCGTTTTAGAGGTTTCCCACGGATGTAGCGGCGTACAATACCGGCTGTTTGCACGACGCTGCCACTCACCATGGAATGAGAATCTGGCCAGCAAGGGAATTACACAAGAATCATTAACAACTGCGACTGGGAGAGGAGAAATACAGGTTCTCATCACACTTTAGGCTTAGGTGTAATTAGAGGTTTTTAAAATTATGTAATTCTATGAATATTTTCGAAAGGCTATGTTCATATAATGTATAACATACAGGCCTTAAGGTTATTTTGTAGTTTGCTTTGATAACCAGTATTTTTATAACCTAATTTTCGAATTGCAGTATTATATTAATAAAAAAGCTTTAGAGATTTGTTCTTAAATTAAAAAACATGGATCACCTTTACAAAAAAATCTAGTAGCCCTTCCAAGGTACTGTAATTGTAAAGACAAGATATAATATTTGTGCTTAATACAGCAGACAACATTAATCCTAAATAAAAAAGTGATGAATACCATTACGAAAGTAAAGGCAATAAGCATGTTCTTGAAATAGATAAAATATAAGTGTACATACAACTCTACATATTTTTTTAAATAAGCCATAACTCAGTTTGGTTTCAGTCAGTAGGTACACGGGTGTAACAAATAAATTACGCCAATTCACACATAAAACATGTAACGGTACATGGTGTTACATTGACCCTTGTTGAATTATAGAATTACTTTGGCTAATGTTACTCAATTAATTAGGTTCAATCGCCATCATCACCAGTCTATTGAGGTCCACTGCTGGATATAGGCCTCTTCACAGGACAGGTGAAATGACAATTGCGTAAGATTGATGCGTTGACATGAGCTGGATGCGAAGAGTCTACAATCGATCAGAGCACCGTGCAATGGTAGTGGCCTGTGTCCAGATTCAATTCATTAATTTGAGTTTTACTCTATACTGCTTTTAGCATACCGCCACAGTATGTAAAAAAAACAACTTCAAAAAGAGGTCCTTTAATAAGGCTTTTTATGCTCCAGAACTCCGTTTTGTGAGGCGTTTCACGTTAGGTGCTATTTAAAAATAAAGAAAAATTTAATAAACACCGTAGAGTGACAATTAGGGAACTGCAATTCAGTAATTAATCACGATATTGGCGCATTGAACTGAATGAATAGTTATTTACTTTTTTTAAAAATTTTGTTATAAGGTAAAGCTACGACGAACACATTTTACTTAACTTGTGTTTTTTTACTGAGATGAAGATTAATGCGTCTACGTATACGAGCGAAGAAAGTGGGCTTAACAATGAAAGAAATAATAATAACAAGCTCAAATAAGTTAATATTTATTTATACCTTTCTTAAATCTCCAACCAAGAAGAAAACAGTATACATATACATGTATAATATATGTTAAGTTTACTTACTATAATGAAATAAAGAGAGACAGTTTAACATAGCATATCTCGACATGAGATCTACGTGATCCGGGAGAAAGTGATGATCGTATAATTTTGTTAAAAAAAGTCTGAAATGTTTGAAATTAGTTACAGCAATAGATTCATCGTTTTGATATCGTTATAAAACATTACTCAGAGAATGTTCTTTCTTGCTTTTGTGTATCGACAAATCTCAAAATAAAACTTGACAACCGATAAAATCTAGGTGTTTGAGGAAAATTAAGCTACCGTTTACAAGCGAAGAAAAAACAATTACATCCAAATAGGACGGAAATTGCCGAGACGGTTCAAATCGTACTATAAAATAATAGATAAATCATCGAACCATTACCGCAGCCACTGACAGAGTATAAACGTACTATAGATGCATTTCCTTGTTTCTCTCGTTTAACATTGCTAACAATGCTCAGAATAATATTTCTTCATCAACAGAACACACTGTGTATTCATAAGTATTTGTTTCTGTTTTGTATTTGTGTAAGCAATTGAGTATTAGATAGCGCTGTTTTTCAATGGAATCGCCTCGTCCATTCAGCGTCTACGTTCTCTCGAACGACTGATTGTTCGCATGTGATATTACAAACAAAGTACAAACACTCTCCTGGCTTTTGGTACTCAATTTCACTTTTCGCAATAGCATAGGTAATATTTGTCTATACATTGTCGTCGTTTTATGTCGAAACGACTAGACAAACATTGAATAGAAAACAAATCTATTAAGTATTGTAATCGCAAGACAAATATTAAAGTTAAATTTATTTGACTTCCATCCGAAATAAACACAGTTATAGTTGTAAACACATTATGACGCTATTTAATGAACATCTGTACTTCCAAAATATAAAACAAATAAGTTGTATAGTAACCTAAGTACACGGTAAAAACAATAAATACACGGTATTAGAGCCAAGCTGATTTCAACAAGAACGGTGCGGCTCGACCGAGGCGGGTACTACCCTCGCACATAAAATTAACCTAAAATGACAGCGTTCGTGCTGTCGGGTTTCGTTGGTGAGTGCGAGACCGGAGGCCCAATAATGCAGAAGCGTCACTAGGCCGCCATGGCGTAGATTACCATGCTGGACTGCACCATTGTCTGCATTCGCAATGAGTTTAGTTACAAACACCGCGACACGAGGATTTTATACATTAGAAGATAAAGTTATGAAATAGTGTTGGTTATTTAAAAATTGTATGTAATGCGGATGTTAGTTTTTTTGTGTATAAAGGAAATGACAGCACAGTCTAGTTTTTCAGACCGGCCGTAATATGAAACTGTAAAACTGTTGGAAGTGAATTATTTGAAATAAATTTATCTTTCGTTTAACGGTAGGTGACCACCAAAATGAATCAATTATACGTAAAATTATATTTATTTTCTCGATCTCGA
The DNA here is from genome assembly GCA_003709505.1 of Hyphantria cunea. Taxonomy (NCBI): domain Eukaryota; kingdom Metazoa; phylum Arthropoda; class Insecta; order Lepidoptera; family Erebidae; genus Hyphantria; species Hyphantria cunea. The sequence goes on along the minus strand of PKRV01001639.1, from coordinate 301,519 downwards.
CTAATTTCTTATCGCCTTAATTTTGTAAATGCCTAAACACGCTCTAACCTTTGAAAATTCATTCAATGTACTGTTTATCTCTAACCTTTTTTAATTTAACAGCACTATTAACAATTAAATGTTTTTTTTATGGCAGTGCTTTTATCAAGTAACTTATTATAGAAAACTAAACCATGATAAAAACGACAATAAAGTATTCAATTATATCTATACTAACATGTTTTATTTTTCTGTAGACGTTATAACTAGTCATTAACATTACAAATCTTTACTGGTGGTATCTTTCTTAACAAACAGTTCACGAGTAAAGGGCTATTATAAAGAATCCAATATTCTATTTATTAAGAATGACATGTAAGACAAAATTAAATTGAACAATACTCAAATAAATAAATCATACCACTTCATAGTAATCTAATAATATAATAGAACGTCCCACTTCAGCGATGTTCCCACAAAGATATAATACACATTAGCCTGTATTATTTTATGTATGGCTGTCAAAACTATACACGAAAATCAAATATTTTAGCTGTGCAATTGTGTTACACATTTGGTCTATGTACAAGCTTTTACAAAACCTTAAGCTAATCTACTATATCTGATACACCAAGAGATGTACATCAGTATATTTTGAATATTTATAAGTTATCTGTTCAATATATCGATCTGAAATTGATAATATGTAAGGGTAGGATATTTAACTTACAAAGAATAAAAATCTAAACTCCATTAACATATTTCCATCCGAGGATAACCTATAATTTGAAAAATCTATTGAATTACCGCAATCGAATTCCCAGAGATTAATTTTAAAGTAATGAAAAACATAACAACATACACAATACACAACAGTCGTAAAAAAATATTTGCAATAATACTAAGGCAACCCTATTCCATGTAATTAATATTAGAATCATAGACAGGCACTGGTTCTAATAAGCAATTTCATCGCTGAGTAATATAAGTTCGATGGAATCGACCACAAGAAAGCGACCGCGCATCGAAGCTCATATCTAGCTTTCACCAAGTTCATCAAAGCGAATGTATAGTGGCTCAATATCTGTATTGTTGTACACGTAACCGCATTCCACATTAAATAATATAATAACACTTAATACGTAATAACGGTGTTATTAAAATACTTTATAATTATCTTAGATTATTTTGGAGTCCGACACAGGTCGTTCTCTTCCTTTTCTTTTATTAGAACCAGCAGGTACTAGAGCCACGCTGATTCCGGTACGAATGGATCGGCTCGACTGGGACGGCGGGCGACCCATCTCACAGAAGACCAACCTAAAATTACAGCATTCTTGCTGTACTGTTTGTGTTAAGCTCGAGACTGATGCAGAAGCAGCTCAATAGGCCGCCAGTGTGGGTCACCTTGCTGCTTTGTTGCCATTCACAATTAGAGTAGTGACCACTTCTCTTGGATTCTGCTCATGTTTCCATCACGCAGTAGTAGAGTAGAATCACTTTGGCAAACTCACATAAAAAAACTAATCTATAGGTGTTAGAACCGAAAATGGGATTCGCCATCTTCTCTAGCGGATTCATACAGAGTATATGTCCGGACATCTACAAATGACATAAAAAATTATCCTAACTGAAGATGTAGTCACCTCGTTGAGTGCTAAGGGTAGCGCAATACTTAAAACCGCGCTGCGCCATCCATACATTAAGAAGATAAACATCCTGACATGTTATAAGTCTCAATCAATTTATCAAAACTCAAGTTCCACACTTTCAATACCACCAAAACTATATTGACGTTTCATACATATTAAGGCTATTTTGTAATTATTATTGGAAATTCAATAAAAATATATTACATTACGGACGATAACCACGCACCAGGTGGTGCAATTCACAAATACCGTTTCGTCACATACATAACATTTCAACTATTTAGTTAACGCTGTCGATCACTATTACACAGATTACAAACGCTTTTTGACACCACAATGCTAAACATAAAATCTACAAACACATTGGCTAAATGGTTGTTGCACATAAAACTGACCATAAACAACCATGATTTTATCTAGCCCACTTCATATAGATGTTAGTGCACTTTTATTCTTTTTAAAATTATTATTACGTTTGTTATCCCTGAACACACTCTTTAACAAATCACTTTGGATTTTATTTTAGTTTACGAGAATATTCTTCCAATTTGATCACAATTTAATTTTTTAAAATTTCATTCCATCTCCCATCATAATGTAAGTGCATTGAATTCAGTGATACTTTTTCAAAGTAAATTTTTCATCTTATGATCTTTTTAATTTAACTATCTTAAACTGCAAAGGTACAAAACCACTTGTAACCGCATTAAAGAAAACGAGATGAAGTTTACAAAGTCAAAAATAGTTTGGAACAGTATCGTCCTGAAGCAAATTACCAAGGGCGGTGACATTTCCGTAACCAAAAACACTGCGACAATAGCTAGTATCTAGTGAGTGATGGCATATACTGCCATCTTTATTACAGAAAGATAATTAAATTTATAAAAAATAATACAATAAAGTTATTTTTTTAATATTTAAGGTTAGGAGTATAATTAGCATTAACAGTTCAAAATGAAATTCGTTGAGACATCTTCAACTACACATGGCCTATATTCATTTGTAGACGCACTAGAGTCTACGGTTGAAAGGAAGGGAGCGAGAAAAGGAGTTAACGCAGTCAGAGGCCGACCGAACAATGTCGTACATCTAGAACATTTTGCTTTAAGCCTCGAAATGTACGGCGAAGCTAGGTAAGCGGCAAACAGAACATTCTAAAATGGATATCCACAAGCGGCACTAGTAACAGTATTTAATTTCAAATATATTTTTAACACTGCAATAATATAATTAAATTTACTTACTGATTTCTGCGTGAGGCTCGAAGAAACACACAAATATACAAATAAACCAATAAACAAACAGACATGAATAAAAAAATACATATTTTCATTGGTTTAGTTAGCTTTTAAAATGTAACGTACAGGCCACGGCTTTTTTTAAACACAGTTTTATATTAGTATAAAATCATTTTCTATTAACAGACTCTTTGAGCGAAAGTACTAAACACACAACAAAAGTAAAACTCACTAAGCATATTTTAGCAACGAAATAAAGAGATTTCTCTGCTAAATTAAAGTTTCCCCTCAGATATAACACTTAAGTAGCGAGTGTGACGAGATTAATTAATATTTTCTTTGACACTGCGATTGTTAGACGTTGCACACGTGCTATAATTACGAAGAAATTCCTCAGTATACTAATCTGGGAACGAATCTTCACAGATACCGTGCACTTGCTCTCAGACCGTTTCTAATCTTTGATCGACCGCCGTCGATTGTGAATGCTTATTATAATTTATTTCGTCCATTCATTTCACTTTGATCAAGCTGAAAGTCTTACTCGTAGTTTCATTAAAACCGTTACCAATATATTTTATTTGTAGATTTTATGTTACGTAATACTTATATATTTGCCATAGAGTTACCTCACTCGGCCCCGCAGCCTACTTTAATCGAAAGCCCAGCTATGAAGACCATTTGATGTATAAGCATTGGATAATAATTGGACGTCCTCATTTACAACGAAGTCTTAAGAAAAATATATATATAAATAAGAAGCAAGGAGCTGGGAATTGACAAACAGTCGAATATCGTAAAATAAGGATTTAATGGTGAAATTTGCACACTTCGTAACCTTGCCACTAGGCGACATAAACTATAAGATTGCAAAATCTAGTTCTGTGGATGTGCCTACGTATGGCAATCGTAACAAGGTCCTTGCCATATATGACTGTCGTGGGCGGAAGCATGCACCAGAGGTGGAACCATGGCACAGTGTCATGTCGCAATATGTTTGACTACCGCAGTTTAAACCTACTTAGTCAATCACACCACACCTAGCTTGCAGTATGTATATTGTGATAATTACATTACAAAACGTTGGCCAGAGCAACTTCGTATAACATTTTTATGCAAATTTTTCTTTGCCCAAGACTTGGTATGCTTCAACACACATTTCGTCGATAATTTAATTATATTCTGAAGAAAAACCAGTCGGTCTGTTTGTGTACAAACGAATGTTTCAAGAGCTACGTTCATGATCTGGTTTGACAAGTTATATATACGGTGTAAGATTTGTTATTTAGGCGTGAAATAATATTTATGAATAAAAATATCTTCGTGAATTAAACGTTGAAATCTAATCTGTTTTATACAATTTTACGTCACGATTCTCTTAAAAGGCGAAAGTTTACAATTGTATCGACAGTCTATTCAAATTTTTATTTTATCGGAATATAATAAAACCACTGGGAAGAATTGCATGGAATGACTTCTCTCGGTTTTATATTGGCACCGTATTATTATTGGGCTGATCGTATTGGATCCGCGGCAATTTTACTACGCACTAGGCTGAATATTAAAATTTATAGCCTATAATATCACCTTCCAAATTTAGTGATACAAGTTAAGGAAAGAAACTGGCCTTGTCATTAATAAAAACTAATCATGTGGAAAATTGGCTGCAGCTAAAATGTGCTAACAACTGCTTACTTGTCCCACGACACGCGTATGACGATGTGGTAAATTGTCGAATAGTTGAGTAACTAGAGCACTCGTTTCAACTGGGTACAAGAGAGTCCACGACTCAGTTTAATTTGGATAAGGTAAAAAGCGAGTAAGCGCTAAGCAGTGATCGGGGTCGGTAGCCATACAGTGATGCGCTCCTTTCGCGGATGGTGGCCAACGAGCCGTGATCGGTTAGAGATACAGCCACGGTCTGTTGGCATAACCTTGGCCGAATCCATCCCGTATATTCCCTGACAGATGAAGGTGACATCATCAACGAAAAGAATTATTCTAATAGTTCATGAGAGGCCAAGGCCGGCATTTCGATCGATGTTCATATTATAGCGCAATAATAAAAAGGAAAGTAAGGTTGATGACCTCACCGTGGACGGTTACAGTCAGCAGACTGATGGATTTGTCCGGAATCTTTTTTTAGCTGTTCATAATGCTGAGCCAAACTAGTTCTAAAGATTTCGAAAACAATGACTGCGCCTTCAAACTCCAATAGTGATTTCACAAGAAATAAATATTTCTTTATAACAAAAATAATATATTTTGTTACCTACTGCACTACACTGGCACGAGACTAGACACTTTGAGCGGCACTTGCAAATTTAAATACGCACGTTTACATTCTAATGGAAGTGGCCGTGTACAACTTTCTACAGAATCGTTTTTTTGTTTATAAGGCGTCTACTTAACATAATATTCTCCGCATTGCTACATATGCATAGTAATTAATTCCTCAACGTGTTAAATTTCAAAGAGTTTTGACATAGCTTTTTCCTATCATTAATTACAGTGGAAGTATATATACGTTCGACGTTTGTAAAATCAACACAAATAAATTGTATAAATATGTAGTAACTTTTGAGCAACCTTATCAATTAAATCGATTCATTACTCGAGCTGTGGTACATAAAAACATAAATGTCACACCTAGCAATTTTATCCATATCATCAGAGTCATTATCGGCATTCCAAACGCATAACGTTATCATTCATCGTCACGCTTAACTGTTCCTAACAACAGGCAAGTAATATCTTACCGAGACGGCTACTGAGGTACTGGGCACGACCCCGGCCTCGGGCACGTTATGCTGTCCCTCAGGCACGCTAAGAAAGCGGCGTAAGGTGCCATAGCCAGACGCTGATGCTACCATAGCTACCATTATAGTTAATGCACATTCACAACACAGTAACCACCATTTCAGTCTCCGGATGACATCACTCGCGCGGGCGTGTTCGGTAAATGTTCGCGGTTCGCGGTTCGCGCGCACGGCGTGCTGCGCGCCCGTCGCGTTTCAACTGCGCGCGCGCCACCTCCATCGAACCGCCAGCGCCAGTACTAGCCCCCTACCACGATAACGATATATCGTCGTTAAACTTAGATAAGCGAGGTAGGTTTGTGTGCACTTCCGTCGCAGCTTTACGTTTTATAAAAGAGTTTCTTTTGAACAGACAACTGTTTTTCGAGTGTATGTATATTACTTTGGCACGCCCTAGAGCCTAAACGGCTTGTCGTATTTTTATGTGATTAGTGTCAACAGATTCGTCTTAGTCGTGAGAGTGACACTGTGTACATCAAAATAAAAAAAAAACAATATTAAGGATCGGTGGCGTAATCTCAATCTCTCTCATGAAAAAAGTAATCTCAAAAATTATGTTTTCAAAATACATCCGAGTGTGGTATAAAAATAAAGAATTTTTAACGGTGATTACAAATATTGTTATACGTTATAATAAAAAAAACGGAATTTAATAAACATGACAAATATTGATGCAGTCCGGTGTTTTTGATTTAAATAATTAAACTTGTTCTACTTGTTGTGCCAGATTAGATATCTGATAATTTATCAAAAAATTATGCAAAACAAAGTTTTAATGTTCAAGAAATTTCATTAATAAATGGAATAAAGTTTAGGCATAAAAACTAATTCATCCAGATTTTCTTCAGGCCAATGAGTATGTAAAGCTCAGAACATCGTTTCTATCAAATACAGCAAAAACGACTGTTGAAAATGATTACATGACCAGAACACTCCAAAGAGCCATGCTCATGACCTACTGGACAGACCTATTATATAAAAGTTTATTATATTAGCAAAATATAATATAACTTTTAAATAAGGATTTTCTGTCTTATTGTCAATAAGGCATATATGACTGCCTCATTGGGGCAGGGGTAGCATACACGCGTCTGGGAGGGTCCGGATGGCGTGAGAAAGGCGCGGATCCCGGATCTCTCCGGTCTCAGGGGCAGAGTGGCACACCATGTGGTTTTAGTCGGTTCGATTCTGACACACCGCCCCGCCGCAAACCCCGGTGGGGTGAAGGCCCGACGGGGTTTCCGCAAGTAAAAAAAAAAGGGGTGTAGCATATGCGTGCATGAGATATATAATGTATGTATGTTGTTATGTATGTTCTGCAAATAAGTTTTGAAGTTTAACTGTTTTTTTTTGTATAATTTGTATGCAACAACAACCACGGGCAACACCAGGTGGCAAAGTTAGTAAATATTATTTTAAAATCGAATTTCGTCAATTGTAAGTACCTGTACAGTTCTGTTGCAGTCTGGATCTTTTTAATTGTGTCATGTTGAAATTTTAAAATTCATACCTTTTGGCATATTTAGATTATACTTACTATAGTTTTACCTGAAAAAGGATTGTTATATTCTGTTTTTGTATTTTTGTTCATATTAAATTAAATGTTTGGACTGCTTTTTTGGTGTAGTGATAGCGATAGCGAAGCAACTGCTGTGCATTGTAAGATCTGCAAATATTTGTTTTGGAGTTTGGGTATTTTCAATGTATAATGTGTATTTAAAAAATAAAAAGTATATAAGTATTCTTTCAGTCAAGCCAACTTTCAAAGTACAAGCTCTGCTAGTTTGAAGCTAGATGTTGTTATATGTAAGATGTCTGAAAAATTAATTTATTTTAAGTGTGCCTAAAAATGGTCAGAAGTACTTACACTTAAAATTCTTACATAATTTTAATCCCAAGTGATGCACTTGTGATACAATGATAGTTGTAATTATATCTATCTAATTCATAGATTACGGTCGAATTAGGGGGTAATTTCTGTATTTATAGTAATATGCAAATATTATTGGACTACATGAACCAAGTTCCAGTAGGGAATTCTATATTTGGATAATGTTAATATGTTATTATATTTTTAATAACGAACCGCAAATGAGCAAACTTTTTGCCTGATTGGAAGCGATTACAACCCCAAATAGACACCCGTAACACCAAAGGCTTCACAGGTGTGTTACCAGCCTTTGAGGATGGGGAAAGAGATTGGGGTATGGGCCTCCTGTATCATCACAAACTCTCTGGACCAAAGCGCACCGTTTTCACCGTTTCACACTGGTTTTCTGGGAGGCTCCACAGCCTGTTGCCACTATCACTGCAGTTGAACGGCCCATTCATGCCGAAGCATGGCTCTCCCACCATTAATTCTTTTGTAGTTTTTTATAACCATATCAGAGTAATTGTCAGATATCAAGGTTACAGGTGAGTAACATAATTGAAATAACACAGAAGCAGTTGCTGTTAAAATTTTTGATGGGTCTGAATCACAAAACAATGCTTAGACTACAAGCTGAAATAAACTTAATATATTTTTTTAATTTACTAATACTTTCCTTTAAATAAACTTTTCAATTCAAATAATAGTTATTTTAGATATTGCATCACATTGGCTATGTATCAAACTCTCACAAATTTTGATGTGACAGTTTTATAGTCATACCATATAAATACTTAAGTATAATTTATTAAGCTCTCTTTCACAACATTTGCTTTCCAAGTTATTAAAATAATAATCAAGACATGACAACATAAATAAGTAAGACAAAGACAGTATGCTATGACATATTTGGTACATAACAATGTTCTAATACCTATAATTTATTCAGATAGTGTGGGCTGACAGATTCAGCACCCACATTTAATCCTTGATTCTCTTTTAGACGTTTGTTTTATATGTCTCTATCTTCGTCTACCAATAAATGTCTGTCATTAATATGTTTCGTAAACTTTTTAAATATTAATCTACTAGTGTCCATAGAACACAAAATACAACTTAAAAACATGTACTCATACACAACATGTTTTACAATAGCCTGTCCTCAGTTGGCACATTCCAATGTAAATTTCACAAGCGCCAAGGCGATGTGAGCTAGCCAAAGGTAAAATTATTAAAAACCGGCAATTAACCGTATAGGGCTCACCTGTTTTGTGTCCACACAGTCACTGGCCTCCATGTTGGCATGTGATCTCTCCTGCCGCTCCATGACTTAGGAAACATCAGAATCTCTTATACCATTTACAAGGCGTTATAAATGCACATAATAGAATACTAAACATAACAATCGCGATGGGCTCAACAATTTACAACGAAACAATGTCAGCGATTGCACTTAACACGTACTACACTTTAGGTCTCTTGTGCTATTAAAAACAAATTTCGTGTATAGCTTTCACCAATTTAGGCACATTTTAACTATTTAAATCCAATAACAATGCTTCAAAGCTGATTTTTTAATACTAATATACGAAAAATACAGTTGATCACCATCTTAAAATTTCACACATTCCGTCATCGAGGCCGACTGACGGTCGCTGCCCTATGTCTTTCCTTTATACGCAAATTAAACATAAACGTCAACTGAAATGAAATGTTAATTGGAAAAAGGAGATAAACAACCCACCTTTTATCCATTCACATTTTTTGTTTGTTTTTTATAAATTAACATCCATCCTTTTTCTTCGCCCGAATTATGAAAAACTTAAATTTGAGGGTAAATTTTTAAAAAATCTAATGATTGTACGTGAAACAAAACATTTTCTGCAAAGACAGTCCTGACACCTGGTGATTAAAGTATGTACTACAAGAGAAGTGGTTAGGGATCTGTTTTTGAAAATACCGGTATTTATTTCTTTGTGAAATTTAAAATCACAACAACTTAAACTATTCATACGCATTATTATTTTGAAAGTTATAAAACAGCAGTTTTCTATATATCTAGATTTTAAAATACTTTGTAACTAACCATCATTACATTTTCTTAGATAATTGTCATTGCTAGTAGAATACTTAATTAAATTAAATATTTTTCTGTTTCTATGGTAAAGTTCGAACACAGCAACAGCTCGTACCGCATGTTTCAAGATTTTTTGTCTTTCAGTTTGACGAAAACATTTCATTTTTCATAGAATTTGAATGTCATGCATTTGTCATTACGTCAAATGGCTTGTCACTTGTCATTTCTGAGTTTAATGTAGTCCTTTTTTATATTTTTTATCATTAATTTAAGTACGACAAAGACTCGAAGATATAGAGATATTAGACTTTAGACATTGGCAGAAATCGCTAATTTTGCTAGTTGCTTAAACATCAAATGATGAAGAGTTTAATGTAAGAGGCCTTTATAGTCTGTGGTAAGATGTTTGTCATAAACTCCCTATGTTGAGTTCGAATTTGGCGAGATAGAATTTTTAAGGCTGTTGAGTAGGAATTAATTTAAAATAGTAATAGACACGATTCTATAATGCCTCGAGACAAAAGTCGTTATCGGGAACGTCGAAGTTCGTCATACAGTTCCGAATCCTCTTATGAACGAAAGAAATCGAAAAGCAAACACAAACGCAGAAGTAGATCCAGAGATCGATCCGATATAAGTAGTCACAGAAGAAGACGGTCAACTTCTCGAGGTTCTCGTTCGACACATAGAAGAAGGAGTTATTCTAGAAGTTTATCTCGAGATAGGGATAGATACGAATCTAAATCCAGAAGACGGTCTATATCTCGATCTCGTTCTAAACGAGATCGCTCTCGTTCCATCTCGAGCTCAAGAAGTAAATCAAAACTTATTAAAAAGAAGTCAAAGAAATCACGTTCTACTAGCAGTCGGTCTTCATCTGAAATTGGTGAGTTTTACAAATCTCACACATAGCTCCCTGAACCTAAACAATTGTAGACATTGTACTTCATGCTACTGACACATATATTACTTTTCTTTCTTTAAAAAACATAACTTTTGCATTAGGCATATACATTCTGTGTCATAGGGGACTTTACAAACATAGAAAACCAAACCTCAGAACAACAATGTGTGGATCACACAGTGTTGTCCTATTTGGTATTTGAACCCACAACACTTGGTGCAGTAGAAAAAGGTATGGTGACCACTTAAACCATTAGGCCAACTGTGCCGTAAGAAATTCTAATTACATATATATCCATACTAATGTTATAAATTTGAAAGTAAATTTGCCTGTCTGTTATGCTTTTATAACTTATATAATGATATAAATATATAAATCTAATTATAAAAATTTTTTTCAGAACAAAATGTTGCCATTCACACTAAGAGGACCAAGCTTGATGACACAGAAACTAAAGTAGAAAAAGCAATAAAGGCTGCAGAAGCAGCAGGATTGACTATGACTAAAATACCAACCTATGAATACAAGGAGGTTGAAATTAAAGAGGATATGCCTACAATACATGATAGAAATTTGTTGGCCGAGTTGAATAGTGACTCCTTTGTTCCTAAATCATTTACTTCTTCAAAAAGTAAAAAACAACAGTCACAGAGCATAGTAATAGACTTAACTTCTCAAACTGTTATTGTACCAGAAGCCGAGAAAAAAGTTCAGACTGATGACTCCATTATTAATGTGGATGTAAGTTTTATAGGCCTCCATAGTGTGGGTCACCATGCTGCATTGTTCACATTTGCAAATGAGTATGGTGACCACTACTTTTGGAATGTATAGAAAAACTTAGGATAAAATGTCATCTTACAAATGTCTCGAAACATTCTAAGAAAGTGAAGAATAGTATTATTTTTTTTTACTATCACTACAGGTTAAATTGAAGTCACTTTTGAGTTTTCAACATCAGATAGTGATTTAAGTGGAAATTTTATATAGGGATATAATAAAATCTAGCTGCACCCCAAAGTGTTACCTGCAGTTGTTGCTGTAACCCTTACAACACCCAAACATGGGTAACACACACAAATGTGCATATAATGTACATATTTACTACTAGAAAATCTTCTAGTATTTATATCATACTTCTTATATTAAATTCATAGATTATCTCTAGATGTCATAGCTGTAAGCTATTTTTGCAAAATTTTAATTTTGCCAAATGATCAATATGCCTTTACCTACCATTTTAGTGATTCACTTGTATGTTACTGTAAAGCTGGTACTATGTTATTACCTAAGATTTGCCAACTTTTAATGATAAAAATCCAGTCTTCAGTCAATCTTAGTTTCTTCTTCAAATAGATCATGTAGAACATTGACTCGAGAGACATCACGGGACCCTCTCATACCGGCTGGCGCTGGTGATTACTGGAAAAGGATGCTTTGGAGATCACCTGTGTCTGATCTGCAAGGAGCCAACTCCTGAGTGCCACCATTGCGATGGCCAGACCGGCGCTTCACACACTGACAAAATGTCCGGCGTGGGAGGAGCCGAGGCGTGATCTCGTGGCGGCTATCGGGGTGGGGGGGCTATATTCTCTCGCTCGGTAACATGATTGCGGCCAGTTTGCGGAGCGAGAGTGCGTGGAACTCCGCCGTTTCTTTCTGCGAGCAAGTTATGCTTGCCAAGGAGACGGGGGAGCGGGACGGGCCCGGGAACGAGCCAGGTACCGCAGACGACTCGGGCGCCAGAGATCATAAAATGATCACCGTCCTCCATAAGAGCAAGCCTGAAGTGACAGATGAGGCCATCTGTCTCCCTAGCAGAAGCAGGCTCGGGTGATGGGTGCACACCCTTCGAAACTTTCGAGCCCCACCTTTTGGGGCAGCAGAGGAAAGATCGGGGTTTCCACACAGGAAGGGGCCATCTAGAAACTGTAGGTGGCCCAAGGAACATTGGGGTTCCAGGGTTTTCCTTCCTAGGGTATACATAATTCCCCAGCTCCTAGTACTCGCGATTGCGTGCCGTGTTAGTAGGTAGGTGTCTGACATGCCATCATGGTATCAGAGGGGATTTTCACAGGAGAAAAAAAGGTGTTGAACAATTAATAGACCAGATCCCCTGTGTGACTGTCAAATGATTTGGTATTAATAAGTTTTTATTTTTAAAATCAACATTTATCAACTGTCTAGTGATAGTACTACTAATGTAAACACTAAAAAAGTTGGTCCTATTTTTTTTTATAACTTCTTTTGTTTACCTATTTGTTTTGGTAAATCTTAGAAAGTACAACAAACACAGGATCTAATGAGAAAACTAATACACTTTCAATGAAGTCATCAATTAAAGAGTCAAAAACAAATACATAATTTGCAAGTTTTCTTTAATAACATTTTGGCCCTTTCAGGAAATACCTAGTGAAGAAGAACTAAAGGAGATGTGGATACAAAAACTATACCACTACAGAAAGAAAATGGTCCGAGGCGAAAATTAGAACTGCCAGAAACAAAAACCCTATAAATGAACCAATCAAATATTTATTGTAACTATACCTTAATACAAATATTACATTTATTATTGTGATTGTTTTACTAAACAACAGCATATTCTTTAGTATTAATATTGTAATACATCTGTGAACATTCACATCATTAATTGACCTAGGATATTGTTAAGATGGAGTTGCTTTAATAAAGTTTGCATATCTAAGTTCTTTCTTATTCGTTATATAATTTTGCCATGCCATGCACTTAATAAAAACAAATAGTAACAACCTAAAATATTTTATTGAACACATCAGCATAACCAGCAGCCGCAACTCACAATTTAAAATGCTTGTAACAACTAAACACCTATATTTACAGTGTTGCGATCCCTTGATGGCCTTAGATCATCGCTTTCACATATTATTTCTTTCTCGCTGAATGCGACTGCTGTATGTTCGCGACACCAAGTTCCACGCATCCATGTACCGGTCCATACACATCGCTATGCACTTCTGTTCAGAATTATCAAGCGCTGTGCCAGGTTTATTAATACACTTTTTAAAACATTTCTCCGACATCTTCGTTAGCAGTTCCTGCGCGTTTGCAATGGCAATCTGCTGTTTCACCTGATCCATTAGTTCTTCTTTCTGTGCTCCACTAAGCGAACCCGTAGATAGGCTATCCATTGCTGTAAGCTGTTTTTTAGGTTTTAATAAAGATGATACAATTCGGAGGAATTTGTAGTAATCAGTAGTAATACTGGAAAATGTAATGACAGTATAACCTCAAATTTTAAAATGACAGGTTATTGGTGGAACTGAGTCTGACAGTAAGGAAATTGAGTTTTTTGTTGCCATATCCCATTTAGTGTGCCACAATTTTTTTAAATATTTTGACAGAATATAGACAGTATTTTTAAGTTGTTAAAGTTTTCAAGGTTGTTTGTTTATTGGATGCCCAAGGATCCTCAGCCTTTCCACATACTAATATCCTAATCTAAGCAAATTATTTAGTCGTACCTTTGCCAAATTTTCATTTGTTGTCTTACCGAAGTTTCACACGAATGGGACAGGACACATGCAAGCTTGACTTTGGATATTCTAAAGCAATTTTTGTCATTGACACCTTTTTTTGTAGTCAACAGTACTAAAAGTACTGGAACAGTAGTTTGCGAGCAAAGTATATTGTGAACTACATCATTTTCATCACCATTAGGCCAAGATCAATAATAATAATTTTTCATTGTAACACAGCTCTGTGTCAATTGTAATGAGGTTCTTTCCCAGGGACAAGGAGAATATAATTGTTAAAATAGTAGAAACAACAGATTTATGTACATTTAGTATCAGTTTAGGTTTTCGGGTGCAATTCATGTTACTGTCATTTTAAAAAAATTGATGATGTTTAAACAAATTGCATAAGTTTCATATACAAATGAATGTACGTTTTTAATTCGTTTACCAGAATCCAACCATGTATTATAATCTGTAAAATACATTTCTTTCATTCCATGTATCAGAGAATATCCTAATTTTTTTACGTTGGTACCACTGTTCTTCATTTGATGATTTTTAATTCGTTTACCATAATCCAACCATTTATTATAATCTGTAAAATACATTTCTTTCATTCCATGTATCAGAGAATATCCTAATTTTTTTACGCTGGTACCACTGTTCTTCATTTGATGATATGATAACCAGCCGGATCAGCTACTTCTGCCAATGTCAAGTATTTAATGTCTTCAATTCTAAGTCTTCCAAGTCTTCGTCGTGATGGAATTAATGATGAAAAATGTGGATGACATGAAATGGGGACCGTCTTCCGCAAAAACAAAAAACGATCTCCGGTACCACTGTCCCTATCGGCTCGTATTCTTTTGATTGTCATTAGTGTCATGTCATCTCAATCAAGTTGTATATTATAAACAAACCAAATAAAAAGCATCATATTTATGTTGATAAAATTGTGATCAACGTCAATTCACGTGTCATTATTGGATAGTGATATTAAATATAAAGATATTTTTATTCGTTGAATCCACACCAGTCGTACGATTTTAAATATACAGCTAAAGAAAACTTCTGTCAACTAATATTGTTAAAAGAAGTTTATAACAAAAATAATCATGAATAAAACAGAGAATATAACGCTTGATTTATCTCATGATGAGTTGCTGGAAGTCACACAATCGTCTCTGAGCGCACTTTTAAGAAACGATTCACTTCTACGAGATCTACCTGAAGATATCATTGTTGAAGAAATAAAATCTCAGGTAATGTTTAATGTGAAACTAGGTTCTCGATTACCAGCGGATCTTTCCCTATGTATGTCAGTTTTCGAGACAATAAGTAGCCTACCTACATATCCTTCACTGAGATCGAATCCCTCATCAAATCATCAAAATCCATTCAACAGATTGATTTACTTTCAAATTTATAATATTGGTATGAAATCTTAGAAAATTTTTAAAAGTTACCAGCAGAAGTGAAAACTACTACATTAAGTGCGTTTTTGTTTCAGATTGCTCTGGAGCATGGGCAGTCAATTACAATTTTTGTACATAGGGAAAATAGTGTTCCAGTGACAGTCATTGTAAGTATGTGTGGTGTTTTAAGTGCTTTGTGTTATGCTTCAAGGCTGTTGGATAACAAAGGGCCAATTCTCATAAATTAAAATTGGATCCACTTTCAATCTACCAAATATTATAGAAGGTATAATATATTTATTAATACTAAAATATTGTTAAGAGGTAAAGCTCCTAATTTTGTGTGGTAATAGGGGGTAATTTTCGGTAATCCTGAGAGTTCTTTCACAAACAGAAAGCATCTACACTATTCAGGAGTGACATAAATAATATTTTATGATAATTGATTAAGTAGAAAAAAAGAGAGTGGTTAACGCCTAACAAAGTGGGCATGTGTCGCCTAATTATACATAATAATATATGAACACACAGCCCATAAGTTTAAAGTAGCTACTTTAGGCTTGTGGACTAGTCAGTTCACAAGTTTAAAATGGCTCAGCTTCCTAAGGAGAGGGCTAGGCTCGACATTTCTCTAAGGGATTGAATCCGAAACTAGGTAATCCTGCAAAGAACAAGGGTCATTGACATAGCCCACAGAATTAGCAAGCTAAAGTGGCAGTATTTGCCGTAAAACTGATAACTGGGGTTCTTTAGTGGAGACGGTCTTATCAAACATAGTGTAGGACGTCTACAGGCCAAGTAGATTGATGATTGCTGGCTAGCAGGAGCTGGATGCGAGAAGCTGAGGATCTAACTAAGTGGAGTGCAATTGGAGAGGCCTTTGTCCAGCAGTGGACTAGGATAGGCTGATGATGATGATAATGTGAAACAAAATCTTTGTACCCCACTTAACTAGATTATAGCATACAGAGGAGTATGAAATTTGGCAGTTTTTTATGGAGGATGAGTTTAGAAAACTAAAAAAGCAAAAAATATTACATGAATCATGGTCGAATTCGACTACTGGGGAACCACTAATTTTCATAGATCAAACTTTCAATGTTGACTGTAATTGTGATCAGAAATGAATATTGAATCAATATTTATTATGAGAATTGAACCTTATATTAAAACTTGTGGATCATTATTAGCTTCAAGTATTATTCCACTGGACCTTATGAAAGTTCAGCTTTTTAAAACATTTCATACCTCCTTTGAAAATCACCTTCTGACCTGCTGAACATAGTTTTAGTCATAAAAGTAAAAAAAAGTATATTTAAGGGTGGCTTACCATTTAGGGGCATGAAAAATAAATGTTGGCAGATTCTCAGACATACTCAAAATTTCATAAAAATCGGTCTAGCCATTACAGAGGAGCTTGGTAACAACCATCACAACATGAGAATTTTATATATTAGATAATAGAACAGAAAAGTAATGTTTGGAATTTTTCATCAGGTTCCACAAAATGCCACAGTAAGGTCACTGAAGAAAGCAATCAAAAGACACTTTGAGATCTACCAAAGGAGAGCAGGTATAAATGTTAAAATATCTTGGAAATACATTTGGTCTACTTACAGTCTCAACTATGACAGCACCATACTTGATGATAATGATGCCTGTATTCAGGACTATGGGGTCACAAACAGGGTCACTCTTACATTCAAGAAAAAGAAAGGCAAGGTGAAACAGTAAATTCAAAGCATCTATTTATTTAGTGTAATAAACTACTCTACTTATATTAAGTTTAACATGTAATGTACTAGTATTGAAGTTTTAGTTATCATCTTTACATAATTTTAACCTTTATTTTACATGTAAAATATAAATAAATTTATTTTTATTGAAATGTCAATTATAATTAAAAACTTGTAGTTTTTTATATAATATTAGTAAATATTGCAGAAACTCCTCTTCTCCTGATACTCCTATCCAATATAGTCCTATATAATATAGTATGATATAATGATTTGATTATAAGTCATCGTCAAAGGCCAATAACAGTCCACTGCTGGTCATAGCCCTCTCCTAAGAAAGGAGGTCTGGATGTAGTATATCATGCTGGCTTATATCTCAAATCCGATTTTTTTCATGGAAAGATGTTTGAAAAGTATTCTATACAGTACTCGAATCTATTTTCGTCATAGTTAATTTTCAATATACCTGAACCACAAACAGACGCTTGCCTATAGCAAGTACCTATAGCAATAAAAAACATTAATTATACACTACAAAAAAGTGTGGTGTAATTTTGAACATTCTAAAACCCAAGTTGTGCTAACTCGGTAGATAGAAATAAGCATCAAATCTCAAGCATGAACTTGCATGCATGAATAAATATGATATATCGAAGTTAAAAATGGACTTAAATATAGCTCAATAACTGAGACCTAATTTGTAACCATTATTATAACAGAACAATTCTGGATTTATCATTATAATTTGTTTGCCGTTGTCTTGTTAAAGTTGTTCGAAGTCCGGTTGCGGCGGTGGTTCTTGTGGTAGAGGTTCAAAGTCACCCAGACTGTAATGAGGTTCTTCATGTCGGGGGGTTGCCAACGGACGGTCGTACGCATCTTTTAGTAGCTCTTGATCATGCTGGCAACACAAAAATAACTTTTAGATGAAATTGTATAATATTCCTATACCCGTTAAAGCTAAGTTTCATCTAGTTTTATTTTATATATGAGCCTACCAAAGTGACTATGTTCTGCCTAATGTAAATATGAGCAGAATCGGAGAGTACTGGTCACCATACTCATTGCGAACAAATAAAAACAGACCTTATGTACATCTAAATATGAGTGATAATTATAAACAAAATATGGGATACATTAATTAGGAAAACAAAAATCAACGTTTAAAGGGTTGGTAATCTAATAACCAACAGGTAGAATTACAATTCTTTACTTTTCCATATCTAAAGAATATATATTTTACTTTTAAACATCAACGCGAAAGTTTGTAAGGATGTTTGTTACTCTTTCACATAAAAACTACTGAATGGATTTTAATGAAAGTTTGCAGTAATATAGTTGATACATCAGAATAACACATAGGCTACTATTTGCCGCGATAAACTAGTAAGACAAATATGTAGTAAGTAAATTGTTGTTATCGAGTAATGTTTGTGTGTACCTGATCAGACTGCAATACAGAGGGCGGGCCCAAGTCATCGAGGGATAGTTGCGTGTTCAGTATAGATGGAGGCGCGTAGTCTGATATAGCTGGGACGTTCTCCACCGGCTGTTGGAATAACAATTATGTATTTATTTTTCCAAGTTTAACAAAAAGCATAAAACAGAATCGTCAAATCACGATAATCAAATGAAGTAGTTTTTTATGTTTATTTACATTATACTATATATACAATAATATATTCATAAACTTTTTCTCAGATATTATGTTAAATAATAAGGTCAGAGAAAAAAAATACATTTTAGAAAAAATATATTCAGAATCATATTAGATTTAGAATGTTATCAAAATACGTACCGGCTCGACAGCTGGTGGAGTTTCTTCTACAGGTTTAGAGGGGAAGCTGGAAGGCGGGTCTTCGCCGGACCGCACTGTATTGGCGCGGGCTTCCTCTTCGGAGCTATATGCGCTCTTGTGTTCACACATTAACAAATGTGTTAACATGTCAGTGCCTGAAAGGAAAAATAAATACCTAGTATTATTAAAAAATTTATAGCTATTCTGTCAGTTTGTTCGCTTCCACATTTAAGGTGCTGAAAGCATTAATTAAAGATGGGCTTTGAAAATATAGACTACTTTTTGTCATAAAATAAACCTTTTTGTGTTTTTTCGCTGCTAGCTGAAACTGAACTGCGGCTCGCGTGACCATTTTTTTTATTACATGCCGTTATCACTAGTACATTCGAGAAAGGTTTAATGAACGTTTTCTAGAACACGCCGTTGAAGGAACATACCGCGCGATAATCAATCGATATTGGACGCTCTGTATTGCTACGCAAGGTTCATCGTTCTGTGTCTCGAGGAGCCAAGGAGAAGTGTGAGGCTGTCTCGCGGCTGCAGGCGCATACGTACCGACGGCGGTGCTGTAGCCGCACACGCAGTGCGTGCGGTAGGGTGCGGCGCGCGGCGCGTCCTCGAGCGAGTGCGGCCCGGCGCAGTAGCCGCTGTGCCGCAGCATGGCGCGGTAGCACGCGCTCACGTACGAGCACTTCGTGCAGCGCGTCGTGCCCCTGCCCACACAACCAAACTCACTTTATGAGCTCATCACCAAACGCAGTACACTGAATGTTTTATGTTAATGATAGTGGGACAGTTCACACCTTAGTCAGAACGATAACTTAGTTTGAAAAATGTATTCAATAAAAAACTGTTTCAGACTACTTAATTGAACAATGTATTTCAATGTTGATTTGTTTAAAATTTGTAATAGAAATAGAAAACTGTAATAATTATATTTTTCGAGATGTAATAATTGTTTTAATGAATGGGACATCGGTATTTATTTACAATACCGTCGAGTGCCCTTTTGTGTATAATGTCAATTGTACCATGTCTTTTCAGTTTAGACTCTATAATGATATTAGTGCCGCGAGGGACTTAAGAAACACATGTAACGAACACAGATAACACTCAGACTGAAAATAAAAGTTTATGGATCACATAAAGTATTGTTGCGTGTGGGTATCGAACCCACAAGTGTAGACGAAACGTGTAAATATGTCGGTAGTGGTGGTCGGTGTTAGTAGGCGCGAGGTTACATAACAACAAGACTCAGCGCAATAAAAAACGGTGAGGTCACCACTTAAACCTCTATGCCATCCGCGCAGTCAAAATTGTAGTAACGAACAGTAACACAACATTATTTTCATAACATAATAATATAGTACTCAAAATCATCTTTATTATTTACTTGCACATTTCTTTAGCTATCTCTCTCTTTCTCTTTCTTCAGCCTACTACCATCCACTACTGTTCGAATACATAATATTGTAGTATTCAACACAATACTTACAAAAAGTGTTTATCTCTTTCGAGCGGTGTGTCACACTCTCTACAAAGCATACCATCTGGCAACACCAAGGTCAGACCTTCGAATGTTTCACTTATGGTATGACACGCAGAGTCTTTCACTGGCGGTCGGGCCTTATTCTACAGAAACAAAAATATGAAATACTGGTCAGAAAATGTGTCAGATAAGCCTTTAAGACATAATAGACGACCGCAGTCCTCTGCTGGACATAGGCCTTTCCCATTGCATGCAACTGATTGATTTTGGGCTTCTCGCATCCAGCTCATGTCAGCCATCTTGCGCAAATCGTCTCTCCACGCTTGCCTATAGGTGTCCTATTTTATGTTTACCGAGACGCAGTCTCCACTCTTAGAAGTTGTTTCCCCCAACGGTTGCCAGTTCTACGGCTAATACCAAAATAAACTTACCCTCGGTTTAGTGATTAAATGCTCTTCAGAACAGAGTGGAGTTGCACCCTCCACTGTGATGTGATCGCGGACTTGATGTTCTTTCAGTTGACCTAAAATAAATTATTCAGGTCCTGTACTAGTTATGCGAAACAAGTATTCTTTTTATTTTTGAAAACACTGCATATTAAATGCCTACAGGTTACCTATACACGTTAGGGTGTACCTGACAGGTTTGCCTGTACAGTTATACTTCTTTACATGGTATAAAATTAAGTCACTCCCACTGTTTTTCTCTACATAGTCGCTTCCACTGTCTGTTTGCTAAGATATCTTAAACTATTAAATGAATTGTAATGTTGTTTTCAGCAATAGATAGAGTAATTCAAGAGGAAGGTTCATGATGTATATATAAGTGCATATTATAGTAGGGTACAAGGTGGTCCGACGACTTGGTGAGGGTCGCAGAAAGCAGCAGTGGACGGCTGAAATGATGATATTTGGGTAAATCCGAAAATTTCAAAGACTTCCGTGCGAAATCGATAGAACGGATATGTAACTGAAGTAGAAGCTTGAACTAATTAGAGGACACAACTGTACCATACCGCAATATTTCAACTGTACCGGCAAATCTGTCAGGTATACCCTGTGTAGCTACCTTGACGGCTATAACTGTATTGGTAGACCTGTCAGGTACATCCTACTGTAAATGGCTAGCCTAATTGACTCACCGAGGTGTACAAATTTGAGGACGCATCTGTTACATCGAACCTCTAATTCTTTGTCTTGATGCTGTTTCAAGTGATCCAAGTATAACACTACGTTGGCAGTTAGCTCATGTCCATTCGCGTACACTTTGATAACCTGCACAAAATATTTTCTTTACATATACTGCTGTATGTTCGCTCAGACCTTTAAAGCTACCCAACGGATTTTAATGTAATTTTCAGCAAGAGATAGAGTGGTCCAAGAGGAAGATTTATGTGTGTAATACATGCATAGTGGAGGAAACTCGAAGAGAATAATTACAATGAACAAAAGCAATGTCGCTAGTAAATAATAAACAATATCTTTGGGGGTTTTCGGCTTTGTACTAAGTAAGAATAAAGTTGAGCAAGTGAGGTATGTGTGTGTTGGGGGCTGACTTGTGGTACTGAGGTATGTATGTGTGTCTGGGGGCAGACTTGTTGTACTCAGGTATGTTTGTGTGTGTCTGAGGGCACACTTATGGTACTCAGGTATGTTTGTGTGTGTCTGGGGGCAGACTTGTGGTACTGAGGTATGTATGTGTGTGTTTGGAGGGCAGACTTGTGGTACTGAGGTAGGTATGGGTGTGTTTAAGGGCAGACTTGTAGTACTGAGGTTTGTATGTTTTCTTTTTTTTTTTTTTATTTATTTTACTTAAATTACATATGTTACAGTCTGAAGTCTGCCAAACTGTGGGACAGTTTGTCGGCAGAAGTTCTCTTAAATATATAATCTTAATACATTATATAATTTTAAATCACTACATCAAGAATATTAGTTGACTATATTTACAAGGCAATCAATGGCCTATAAAAACGAAAAGAAAAAGAGAATGTTTCCCATCAGTTAGGGACATTGCGAAAGGTAATATTTATGAAGTTCATTTTTGAAGTGCTTTTTCGAATGTACTATTTTTATTAGCTCTGAGGGTAACTCATTTAATAACAATGGTACCACATATCTGCTTGTTCGTTTACCAAAGTAGTTGGTGATTTTCGGAACGTATGATTATGTGTGTGTCTGAGAACTGATTGAAGTACTGAGGTATGTATGTGTGTCTGAGGGCTGATTATGATACTGAGGTATATATGTGTGTGTCTGGGGGCTGACATGTGGTACTGATTGTGCGTGGGGCCAGATTTGAGGTAGTATGTATGTGTGAGTGAACTGTGTACGGGCTGACCTTGAGGCAGTAGGGGCAGAAGACGGTGTTGGAGCTGGCGTGCGCGGCGCGGTAGTGATCACAGGCCTGGCGGTGCGCGGACACGCGGAAATCACACGCATCGCAGGCGTACGGCAGCTCCAGCGGCGCGTGCGTCTTCTGCATGTGTGAAGCCAGCGTCAGGACCGCCGCGAACCTCACCTGCCAACACCAATCGATTATCATCAAATTCGATTACGATTCGATCTTTAAATCGATTGTTACGAAAACTATTTTCTAGAAATACTGTCACAATAATAACAAACAGATTAATGAGGTAATTATAGATTTTACGGAAAAGCTGTTCTGATTTACATCATATATGGCTAACAACCAACATTATTTGATATAAAAGACCAGACAGATATTGTATCAATACTCTTTCTGGTCAGGGGTTAAAAAAGTTTCAATACATATTTAAGATCCACATCAGTACCAATAAAATATATTTAGAGCTTACGAAGAGTACCGTTAATCATAAACACGAGATTAAAATTTTGGCCAATCTAGTCAAACAATTGTTATTACGTTTGTACCTTATTTTTTTCTATGAAATGTTGATTCCTGCTTTCTCCGTTCTAAGTAAAAAAGAGTAATTATGTGGTGTCGTGGGTCACCAGGCAGGTACGAAGTGCCTTCGGCTAATGTAGAATCGACACAAATTGCAAAAAAAATCGTGCTCAATTTTATGTAGGTTTTCTTGATTTTTCTTTTAAATTTTGCTGATTAGTTTTTATTTAACTACAAGAAAGTATTTAGAATAATTAATTATTATATTATATATATTAATAATTTATTTTATTTTATTACATTATTATACACTACTCGCTTGTGTATGCGACTGTCGCGCCTGCGCACGTCTCATAACGGTTTTATTCCACGCACTTTTTTCCACGGATTTTTTCTTACGGTTTTACTATCACATTTTTTTCAGTTCGGTCGCGCAGCAAAATCCCTATAATCCCCTCCAAGCCTGCCTTAAGAATCTTCGTTCCAATTATCCTAATTTTGAACTCACCTCACAAATAAGACAAGCATATGTGAATAAGTCAGGTGACTTAGTGTCAGCTGGGTGATTGTGTTTAAGATGTGTAGTCAGCTCATCTTCTGACGGGAATCGTGTGAGACAGTAGGGACACTGCGGTGTTTCAGAACCATCTTTAGATGGAATCGCATGTTGGTATAAATGAGTCATCAGCAGGTAGTTGTCGTTAAATTCTATGTGGCAGACGGGACACTGTAAAGAAAGTAGATATAATTTAAATATATTGCTACCGGGGCCTATCTCAGAAACCTCTTTGATTTTTAAATAATAGGCAAAACGACGTAAGAACATTCCAGAAAAAGCCTCGACAGCGGCTAAACTTCGTAAAAGTTCTAGTTGGTTACTTGAGGCATAGAACAATGAATCTTGCTATGTTATACATAAGATCGAATATCGATTGACTGTCGTGCGTTTGACTAGTTAGAATTTGATGGATTGTTCTCGGAATCGGTCATTTCGAGAGGTCGTTGCACTTTTCAGAATAATCCGGTAACAGGCGTCTCGCGGATCGCAGTTCAATTCAGTTTGAGCCACAGTGCGACAAATATCTGAGTAATTAACCAGCGACTTCGGCGACAATTAAGGACTATTATTCTTAGTTATATTGTGGTTATAATTGTTTTTAATAAAGCCTGTTATTTCTCAGTAATCTTATTTCTTAAATTCGTGGAACTATAATACGTAACAATAAAAAAAAATGTGTCTTGGCTGTTGTATGCAGTGAATCTTTATCTACACATAAATAAAAATACGAAATAAACCTATTTTACAGAACATTTTTGAATCTATCTTTTTAAATGTTGCTGGTTGACATTTTTTTTTCTCCACGTGTATTATATGTATTTTAGAGTACTTACTATATTAATATGTAATTAAAGCTACGTTATCAAATGATCAATGCAGAAAAGTAAACATAACACGAAGTAACCCAATCAATCAACAACCCATAATGTCCCACTGCTGGGCTCGGATCTCCTCTCAGGAGAGGGTTAAGGCCATACGTCCCCACGCTGGCCAAGTGCGGGTTGGGGACTGGCAAGACAACGTTGTGGCTACGTAATCTTACCGTTGGATGTTTCTTTTAAGCCGAAGTAACCCATTAATATCAAATAACAGATAACTCACCTGCACAGCTATAGCCATTTTTGCAGGATTATTAACGCCGCCAATTTGACCGAAATAATACCTTTCCATAGACAAGGTCTCTTGTGGGGCCACCTCTTTTTTAATATTCTTCAAAGGAATGTCATCTAAGTCATCGTCAACATAGGACCTGACAGGCTTTCCTCTGCGGCCTCTCGCGCTCACTTCGGGAGTGTCTGAGGCGGAGGATTTCTTCTCTTTCGTTTTGTCCTTTTCTTCCTTTATCTTTGTTGCCTTAGCTCGACTTTGAGCTAAGGGTATCTGCAAGTAAAGTAATAAAAAAAATGTGGGTAAAGTGTAAAGTAAAATAATGAATTTGTAATAAATTTCTTTTAAAAATATCATAGAATAAAAGCATCGCAGTGAGACCATAACATTATAAAAACTGGCTTCTTCCCGCGGTATTTCCTGCGGTTGTAGTTGTACATTATCGTCAAAAACCGCGAGTAACATCGTGAAAATAAAAATAGTAGTACTAGTAATCTCGTTCATATTGGTTCAAACATTCCATAACAAAAAGGAATATGCATAAAGTTTTTATTAGACTCAAATATTTTTTTTAGATTCTCTTTTTCTTCTTCTCTTTATTGTCTTTACAATATACCTAAAGCATATTTTTTTATTTAATGATTATTTAAACTTAGAAAATCTTCAGACCTTCAAACCTAGAAAATTTTAGTTTGCCAAAAAATATTTTGCCGATATTTTTTGGCAATTTAAATTGTTAACAAGTAATAAATAACTGAAACACTGAAAACATGCATATTTCCTACTGTCTTCTGATGTAATTACCGTATATACTTTCATATGCATGAAGTAAAAACTATTAATTTGAAATTACAAATATATAGATACACTTCAATTTTATTAATTTATATTTAGACATACATCTATACAAGTCAATAAAATTGGAATGTCTGTAATATTATTAAAATAACTGCTTTTGACTAAATGCATATAACACAGTACATAACCAAAATAAAGCTTTTAACAATTTTGTTTGTCTGTCTGTTTGTTCGGGCTAATCTCTGAAACGGTTAAACCGATTTTGATAGGACTTTCACTGGCCGACAGCTGATTTAATAAGGAGTACATTTTTCTGACGTTTAACGTACAACAACAATACCGTGGGTAACATCGCGGCACTCAGCTTGTTACATATATAGAGAATATTATTATTTACTTCTTCATCATCTTCTTCAATATACGTAGTCTTCTCCTTCTTTCTCTTCTTAGGCGGTGGAGAAGGAGATGGTTCTTTCTTTTTGCGACCGCGTTTACCACGACCCGTTTCTGGCTCTGGCTCTTCCATCTTCTCCTTCTTACTGGACTATAAAGTTAAAAGTAAATAATTAACTTTAAGATAATGTCTGAGAAAACTCGTAGAACTTATGAGAATAACAATATTTTATCTACATTAGTAAGAGTTTAATGTAGTGAATATCTCGATATAATTATGTAAAAATTCTGTTTTTTTAAAGACAACTCCCCCTTTGTATTATATCCTGTGTCGCGGGGGACTTCACAAACGTACAAGAAACGGACACCCAGACTTAGTACAATTTGTGGATCACACAAAGTGTTGTCCCATGCGAGGTGTAGTGTATTTTTGTTACTATATTGGTATACCTTGCCAGTGGGATATTTCCAATTCTTGAAGGGATTAGCAGCAATCTTGTTGAGACGAACTGTAATGGGATCCTTGGACTCCATCTTGCTTTGTTGAGCAATATGCGTCACTATATTGTCAAACGCTAGACCCGGTGATATGCCATAGCTAAAAGAAATTTATATGAGTGTAGAAGATATGTGAGAAAACATGGTTGGAGATGAAACCGCCGCCGCGGGATACCACAGCCTCATAGAAAACCAGTGTAATACGGCGCTTGTGCTATTTTTCACCAAGTGAGTGAGGATGCCGGAGGCCCATACCCCAATCCCTCCCCCTCATCCTTCAAAGGCTGGCGACGCACCTGTGACGGCGCTAATGTTGCAGGTGCCCATTGGCTCGCTTACCTTCAAGCGATACGTCTGCTCGTTTGCCCCCTTTTCCATAAATAAAAAACTAACATACATACTTAACCTGGATGACCGCCCCTGGCACGGTCATTTCTTTATTTTATTTTTTTTTCAAAAATGAGTCCTATTTAGATCGATTTATCATTGCCGAAACCTCCTGCGCATTGAATTTCATGAAAATCGTTAATACCGTTTCCGAGATTCGGATTATATATTTACAGACATATATACAAGAATTGCATGTTTAAAGGTATTAAAATAGATTAAAATATACTATAAAGTCCACTTACAAGCGAAAATAACATTAGAAATGATTATTTGTTTATGTATATGTATGTGTATATATGTATATATGTGTGTGCGTGTGTGTATGTATATGAATGTATTTATTCTTTATAATATATTATATGTATGTATATGTTTTTTTTTCTGTGTAAAGCTTCTTTCTATTGATAATGTTACCTCTGTGCACCACCTACCTTACAAGATTTCTACACCACCCTAAGGTTGACTGGAAGAGAATGCCTTGGGCATTAAGTCCGCCAATGTACAAATGTGCATGAAGTTTTAAATAAATAAATAAATAATAATATTAATAATATTAATTAATTAATTAATATGTTTAGATTTATATACACCTGTTATCGCAATAAAAAGTAGCCTACGACCTTCTTCAAAAATCAAAGTCACTCCATGCAAAATTTTATTGAAATCGGTTTTGCAGTTTAACCGTGAAAGTAAGAGTGCTTTTGAATTTATAACTTTTAATAACGACGAAAAAACAATTGGTCAAGTAAATTAAACTTACATTTCCCTCCAAACCAGTTCATCCAAGAATTGCTGTATAATTTGTCTCGACAACAACGACAGCGTATTCTGGAACATTCGTGGCACAATCCTACGCAAATATTCCATAATATTGGCATTAGTATTTCTGCCAGGCTGGTCGGAATGTGATGAAGATTGGTGCACGTTTTTGAATCCCATGGAGACAAGAGTCCCTTTGTCTACAGTCAAGTCAGTTAAAATGATAGAAGATTGGTGCACCCAATTAGTCAATGGTTCTAGAATCTTCTGGAAGCGTTTCTTGTAGTTCTTTTCATGTTCCGCCAAAGGTTCAACTGCGCGGAGACGAATCTAAAAATAACAAGAAATATTTGAAAGTAATCTTCAATCGTTTTATTCACTAATAAATGAATTTTTGTAGTTCTATTGAAATAAAAAAAACTATGACGCACTATCAATTGTGGTCAATATATGAAGAATTTTCATGCTTTTTTAGAATCAGTGCTGAGGTAAGTATCAATAAACATACAAATGGAAAAGCTTCTGTCTTCATTACAACATAATGTCATATTTATTATAACATAGAATTAATATTATAAACATAGAATTAATAGAATAAATTAANTAGCTTAGCGGCTTTGTAGCCTTAGGCTAGCTGTGTGTGAAGCAACATATTTGCTTTTTTCAGTTCTTGCATCCCTTATAATTCTGGAAGGAATTTTCCACTTCGTCACTAAAAAGGTATTTATTACTGAATAATAATAATGAACAAACTTGAGCGACTCCAAAACCTTTGCATTAGATTCATATTTG
This sequence comes from Hyphantria cunea, assembly GCA_003709505.1. Lineage (NCBI taxonomy): Eukaryota > Metazoa > Arthropoda > Insecta > Lepidoptera > Erebidae > Hyphantria > Hyphantria cunea. Next base: position 272,884 of record PKRV01001639.1, on the reverse strand, counting down.
GATTACGTAAATATGATCATATCTCAGAGTTTCGTGCTAAGCTCAAGTGGCTTCCAATACGTTTTCGCCGGGATCTGCATATTCTTTCTCTTTTATACAGTGTTCTGTTTTATCCTCACACACCCCCTTATCTCAAAGAACGATTTCAGTTCTTAAAAAATACACATTGCAGGGACCTGAGATCATCGGAAAAGTTAATACTAAAATTGCCAACACATTCCACTCAATTTGCAGACAAATCTTTCACGGTACAGGCAGTAAGGCTTTGGAACAACTTGCCTGAGAGCATTCGACAAGCAAAAACCTTAACTGTATTTAAAAAGCTGGTGAAGGAGTATTACTTGTCATTGTCAATACTTGAATAGGATATTTATGGATCTGTATATTTGTTGTGGAGTTATTTGTGTAGGTTTCTGTTATTTCCTTATTAATTCACGTGTATGGAGAACGAGTGTGTATTTGAGCAGGTATAAACCTCTATTGATTTGTTTTTATTATTGTTACTATTTTCATTTTGTTTTTCTTTTTTTTCCTTTTTTTTTTTATTTTTTAAATTCTTATTGTAAAGATTGTATTAATTGTGTGCACTACTATAAATCATACATAACAATCTAATGTCCACGATGGTTGTCTGGAAGAGATCGCCGTGAGCGATAAGACCGCCAATTGTTGTAGTAATCCTTTTTGTCACTCATTTTATTTAGTATTTTTGTAATATGTACGCAATGAAGATAAATAAATAAAAATATAACATAGAATTAATAGAATAAATTTACCATTTTCTCTGCGGGATCCAGAACACCCAAAACTTCGACCTTCACTTGTCTCTGAGTGCCATCATGACTTGTAGTACCCAATGATATGACTCCAACTTCGACCTTTTTGCCAGCACCACCCAATAACCCCATATGTTGATGAATAGCCGAAGTACATACTGCTCTTAGCCATGTAAACAGCCCTTTCACATACAAATTGTCTACTTTGACCCATTGAACTACGTTTTGAACATTTGTTTGACAGGCCCAGTGGTACACAAGCTTTAGTAGAACACTCGGAGGGAATGTAGCCCCTTCAAAGATGGAACTGGAGTAGACAGAGACGAATCTTGTGGGACAGCATTCGGATATCCACACGTAGCCGCCGGAATAAGGGAATTTTGATACGTCAGAGTACATGCCTGTAATTATCATAATAAAATGGGAACTTTAACAAGAAACTTTGATAAAAAAAAAGTATAAAATAATTATATAGGTGCCATAGAATATATTAATCTACTCTGAATTTAAAAGTGACAGAGATATGTTTTAAAAAAATAAAATCGTAAAATAATCTTTGCCCAATTACTATTGTTTTATGATGTTCTGAAGTATCTCCATTGTCAAAAACAGTTATATTTCTACAAAATATAAAGTTTTGATATGATAAAATTGCTATATCAATTTTAAGTTAAGTTAAAATTCACGAGGAAACGCACGGTGGTATCATGGCGACTGTTTGTGTACGACGCAACGTCACCATTAGTCAACCCGTGTCAATTATAGCTCTTAAAAACAGTAAAGTGATCGCCGATTATATCCGATTGAAGTGACCTTTATACATAAGTGACGCAACTCGCTCCGAATGGTGTTCATTACATACATGGCGGATTGCTGGATTTTGTAGTTTTATTTTTTTTAATTAACTAATAATCTCGCTCTAAACATGAAGATTAAAACAATTTTTATACTTTATGAACCCCATTTTATTAGATTAATACATAATTTTAGCGGTTCTTGGTAACTGTCAACGTGTCGTTTCTCTATCTAAATTTCATCATCATCGTTTACAAGATTGTAATAAAGTTTAATGTAAATAGTAAATAACCAATTTATTCTGCTTGCCCAATTTAGCTAATATGTAGAAATAACTACCAATGTTCTACATACCGAGTTTAAGTTTATTTCCAGGGTGTATGACACACCACTGTTCAGATCTAACCAGTCCTTGTTGTATAAGCCACTCAGTGAACTTCATCGGCGTATGCATAAGAACAGACTTGACCTTGCTATCCAAAGCTGAGCGGTCGGAAGGCGGGGCTTGGTCCTTTGCGCGGAGGTAAGGACGAGCAACGACCACCAGTGAAGGGAAAGTTTTGCCTGTAGGAGTAAAAATATTTTTTATGATAGATCAATTACCAACAAACATATTGTTACGAAGAAAGATTTTACGCGAGCACCGGTCGAGAAAGTTCTTGATTATTCGCGAACAACGATCGAGAAAGTTGATTTTTTAAGCTACGGAATAACGCACCTTATATAGATACAATAGCGTCAAATATCGATTGGTTGTTGCGCTATTGTTTACATTAAGTTCACCCGCGGGCATGCCCTTGGTACAGGGAACGCCCTCGTATATACTCAAAGTTGCTTTAGTGACACTAGTAACAGTAAAAATAGATATATAAATAAGAAGTTTTTTTTACACGTGGAAAGGTTTAATTCCCTAATCCATTGAACCTTAACATGTAACAATATCTTTGTTTACACAATTAAAGGTACTTACCCTGCAACTTATTGAAGGAAACCTCTCTAGAATCAGCAACATTCTTATTGCTTTCATCTTTAGTCAAGTCCACAATAGCAGTAGCTTTAGTTGCACTTCCAGTGAGCAAACCACCGATGGCTGTGGCTTCTGATGGCCGCACATTAGTGACCACACTGTGGACATCTGTAAAATAAATAAATTCGTTATTTACAATATAATACTTAATTACATCGTCAGCTATCTGCTAGTAAAAATCCCATCAAAATTGGTTCAGCCCTTCTAAAGATTAGCGGGAATAAACACTGTATATACTTTCATATGCATTTATTGAAAAGCTGTGGTTCAAAAATACAAACAGATGCTTCAATTTTATTTATTTGTATAGATTTACTTGATAATATAAAGCTTGGTTGGAAACTACAAGCAATGGTAAAGTTTGAAAGTTAGAACAGAATTATAAACAATTCTATTCAATTTTTCAATACTTACTGGAAGGCGCCAAGGTTTTATCCTTAGTTTTAGTATCTTTATCCTTTTCTTTCTCCTTGTCCTTTTCTCTTTCCTTTTCTTTCTCTTTGTACTTTTCTTTGTCTTTTTTCTTCTTCTTTTTGACTTCTGGTGACTTTTCTCTAACTGGAGATGGAGAATAGTCACGATCTTCGTCACGATTGACTTTTTTTGGACGACCTATTAAAGAAACAAGATTTTGATTTGCAATAAAAATTTTATGTCCAGATTTTATGTGCAAACACGTATAATATTTTTCTAATTCATTTGTATAATATTATACTAGACACTGAAAGTAGTCAGAGCATGGGCGTAGGTAGGCCTCTTGATTTTTCTACACTGTTGACAATTTTTCATACTTAATAACATTGCGGGCACTAGAAGAGTACAGTTTCAAACAATGTAATGTTGTAAGAGTATAAGAACTTGTAAAACATAGATCATAATTAGTAAAATTTTCTACTCTTCTCCTACTTAGTAACTAATATTTTGTTTACTAAGTGATATATTTATTTACCCATGGTTTGTCAATTGCTTTCTATACGAACATGCAACCAATTCAAATTTTTTTGTAGTATTAGAATTACAGATAATGTCAAAAAATATCTACTGCTAAAATCTCTTCTATGATGTTAAAATATATAATAATTATTTAATTGATGATAATTACCTCTTTTTGCAGGTCTTTCTTTCTCCTTAGATATAGACATGGACCGAGACCTAGATCTAATAATCTCAGCACTCTGTCTCTCCAAATCTTTGAGCACAGGTTGTCTGTAACAAAGTAAGGTTACTGTAAACTACTATATCCTATATTCTTAACGTTGAAATGACTGATTGCCTCATTGGTCTACTAAGCAACTGCCAATCAAGAGGTCTCTGGTCCGAATCCCTGGTGGGGCCAAAAGTGTTAGTTTTTGGATTATAGAACTACTTAATAACAGGGTGGAGTTTTGGAATTTGGGGTCTGAACCTCCGTGCCTAAAGAACTTGTAAAGATGTTGGTCCTACCGCCTAATCTCTTGTCATCTCCGGTCGTGTAGGTTTACTGTCCCGTGTGATAATGAGAGAGTGGTAACAGGGGCACATACACATACATTTGTGCTCTCCTGCATCATTAGCTGGTCTCCGTGGAGACTGGCCACCGTGAACATAATGGGCTAGGAGATTATCAATGTTGGAACGGCATTTGTATGTCGTTTTAATAATGGGCTGTTAATGTGTTTTGAGTGTGTAACTAAGTCATTTAGATAATAATGTAATAATAATATATACTACTAGCTGATACTTTGTACTGCCATATTTTTCTTTCGTAAATATTTAAAGATTTCTGAAAAAATAGTTTTAGTAATTATGCCTGCCTCAACTTCCCACAGGAAGTGTACAGTCATGGGCAAACAAATATTTTTCTGATAACATTTGAATTTTCTTCTATACAAACCTCATTCTTTATTTTTTTATATAAGATAACAATTCTTTATTTTTATGTTCATTATTATCCTAATAATAATGAAAACAGAATAAAAGAATATTCCAATTTGGTGCAGTCGATTGGATGTCATGAGCTTACATAACTTTGGCAATTCATTTTTATTTATGTAGATAGATAATTTTATAAAGCTTATTTGTTTGGAAGAACAAAATAATCCCTGGATCTGCTGGTTCGAACCTAATAAGATTTTTTAAAGAAATATTTCTCAACAATGTAATTTTTTTTTATAAAATTAATATGGCCATTCCTGGGTCATACTTACGAATTGATTGTCACCTGATTCATTTTAATGTTAATTAAGTTATTTATCAAGGAAGACTAAGGCTAGGCTAGTAGGCTACAACCAATAGGAGTACAGAATTAATGAAAAATGTTAAAAAAAAAACAGGGAAAAAATTCTTTTTCTCCTATTGAGAATCATAGAAAAAGTTGCAGAAGCCAGATACAGATTGTAAGTACTTACTTTCCAAGTAGTTGATAAGCAGTAAACTGATCACCGTTATATACAACTTGACCACCAGTATCCTTCACCATGTCATCTAATTTACTCTGTATGCTCTTATATTCATCATCAGCATTCTTATATGCTTGAAGTTGAGCCTCCGAAAGTTCCTCTTCCCAACATTCCAACTCCAATGTAGGAACATCTGGACCAAAGTATGATCGCTTGTATAGATCTGCTTCTATAATTTCAGCTTGAGGTGGTACTACTTCCTAAAACGAAAAATTAATGATTTGATTAAAGAATTTCTTTTTCAGAGTAGAGATTTTGAACATAATTTTCTATGCTTATGCTAGTCAGTTAGAACCTCCTTCATAAGAAGAGGTTCAAATCCTGCAGTGGACTAATAAGGATTGTTGATTATAGTCAATAGGCACGGTCTTAGCTTAATGTAGTTCATGTATGAATAGTTAAGTTGATCTCCAATGTTTTAAAACCTACAAAACCTAAGTTTTACCTGTATTATAACATAAAAATATTTTGGTTTTGGAGTTTCTAGCGAGGTGAAGTATATCACAGAATGCCTAGGGGTAAAATAAGATTATAAGTGTAATTAATTGACATCGGCATTTATTTTGATAGAACTACAAGCGTAGACAACAGACTACATCTTCAATTTTAACATGTAAATAATAACAATTATAAGATTATTTACCTCCGTATCGGTTTTAGGTTTTTTCAACTTCATTTTGAAAGTGTGACATGAACACTTTTCAAGATATTTTACTTATTTTTCTAATTACGAAAATTATTCACAACAATGCTTCAAGAACAGACAACACACACAGTGTTGCCATGTCTGATATACTTTTTCCCTAGTAAAGGAGTTGTAGTTAAACAGGTTTAGTGACGTTGTTATGACAATTCACTTCATTTATTTTTCAAAATCTTTCTCGAGAATATAGAAAATTTTGAGTCTTTGTAACAAAAGAGTAGGACTTAAAGTATCTTAATGTCAAAATCAAAATGTGGTTAATTTTGTTTGAACCAAATAATTGAATTGAAACACTACTGTACATTAAAGTAGATGTTTAATAATTATAATTATTAATTTTCCTCTTATTATGTTATTTTTATTCTGAAGTTTTTTAGGGAAAACTCTTGTACTAGCAACACTAAAAGAATCATTCACTAGAGTGTTGAAATAGATGTTTTTTGACAATATCGGTTTTTGAAAATGCTTAAATTTAAAAGAAATTTCCGTTCAGTAAATTCTTGAGTGTAATTGAAATCTATGCTAAAATGTGGGATAATTAGTGCAAGTAGGACACAAAAAACGATGATATTAAAGTAAAAAATAAATAAATATTTCGGACTTCTAACACACAACGCCATCTAGTCCCAAACTAAGCAGAGCTTGTATTGTGGGTACTAGATAGCTGATATTAATACATAAATACTTTTTTTTTGTGAATACATACATATTATACATAGAAAACACCCAAACTCCGGAACAAATATTTGTAGATCATACAAACATTTGGTCCGACCCAGGATTCGAACCCGAGACCTCATGGAAACATATTAAAACACATTTGAAATTTTAATTTTATTTTAATATTGAATCCATGTGGAATTCCTTACTCAGTTACATAATTTACAGCTAAATGTAGACAGGCAAAGATATGGTTACGGTAGTGTGTAATTCCTTTCGTTATCACACTCCACCTCACAACTCACGGAGCCAACCCTAGACTACTTCGCGGCTTTTCAAGTCGCAGGTCAGCGAGGGGTTTGGTTAGCATGTCTTCTGCTATCTTCTCGGTTGGAAGATATCTGACTTATATTTTTCCTTCTTGGATAAAATTTCTAATTTTGTGTATTTTTAAGTCAATATGTTTGGACTTTGATATCACTATGTCTTTGTGGCTAAGTTTTAGGGTAACTTGACTGTCGTTCAATATAACCACTTTCTGCTACCAATTTGTGGAAGAATTAATGAAAATAAATCCCAATAAATGATGAATTACATTTGGATTAAATATTTTATTTTAATATCAACGACATGTGGAATTCATTAGTCAGTTACATGACATATAGCATAATGTCGAAAGCCATAACTAATGGCTACGATGGTGTGCAACTCCTTTCGTTATTACATAAAATTAGTAGTTTTCTAGTATTAATAGTCCCAGACTCATCATCATCACACACAAGCCTGGGCCTGGCCGTTAGTTATACTGACTGATCACATTTTTTCCAACAATGCAATTTTTACTTTTTAATAATCACAATAATAGATTGTAGATTCGGTGATCATTGTACCGATAGTTATGTCTGTTCACGGATTGATAGCCAAGAGCCTTGACCAACACCTCAAGATGCTCATGTTAGATGGTTGGATTAAGGGACTGATGCAGAAGGCAGTCCTTCTTGACACGGCTCTTATTGTCAGGAGGTTCCTTTCTTTGGAGCCCTAACCACCGGTTTCTTTGCTCCCTGTACCCGAAGTCGGGGTCTACTATTTTTTTATATTTTTAAATATATATTATTGTTTATTTTTTATGTATTTAAAACTGTATTAAATATGTATATATAAGTAATAAAGAGAATAATAATAATAAAAATAAAAATTTAATGTAATGCTTAAGACGTTGCGTTAAATAAGTTTAACGTTATTTTTAACAATATTTTTTTTTATACTGAAAAGATTATAGGTCAATCAACAACTATAATGAAAAACATTTGGCGATAGATACATGTCGAATATAAATATTACGTACACAGCAACTGATAGCAGTGATGAGATTGAGTGAACATCGACCTTTTACTGAACAATGCCTCTGCGTTATAATAACAAATGAAAACAATCAATGTAAAATAAGAATCTTGCCGAATGTAATAAAAATATAGTTTTGGGTTATTTATAGGTATTACGTTATTTTATCGGTTATATAATTTAATAACGCTATATTAAACTCTCCAAATCTGTCAAGTTGTCCAATTAAGAGTTAATTACGATATTTTGCAAGCTTTACTTTTTAATTTTGTGTTCATCTATTTGACAAGGTTCAAGTACATTAGCATTTTGCGGGGCTCCACTTAAAGAGATTGAAGGGTTTCTTTCATTAAAGACACCTTTAATAATTTGATACCCTTATGTTTAGGCGTTTTTAGTTGTTGTGTACGAATAGTAAAGATTGGTTTTATTTAGTTGTAACACAAATTACATTTGTTGTTCACGAGACCATATTCAGCACAGTAATGAAAATGATTGTCAGATTTATATCTACGTGATCTTTCACAATTTTCAAAAAGAGAAACCTATAGTGCTGGATGTTAAAACCATCCACATTAGTAATTTTCTATTAATATAATTATCAGCAACTGAATACTGAAGAACAACAAACTTCGCAATACCTTTACATATAATCTGTAATTAAAATAAATTTCTCAAATGGATATAAATTTAAAAGTTTTCTCTGTCTTTATGTTTCTTATAAATATTAAAATGTAAATACTGATTATGAACAGTATTTATGTTCCTATGAAATTCAAAGAAAAACAAAACTATATTTTTTGGAAAATTGTACTTTAAAATAAACAGAATATCAGTAAAAATAAATAATCGTAAATTACCGATATTTGAACCAAAACAACTGTTGGACCACTCTAAATTAAACACAAAAAATGTCAGTGGAACAAATAGCTAATTTGTGATGAAATTGTTTTGTCGTGTGAAAAATAGTTGAAACAGGTAAAAACTGCTTTTAAAACATGGAAGCGGTTCCAAAATTACCTCTAATAAGTTTTGAGTTAAAGACGAGTCCAGAAAATACGCATTTTGGGCCAAAATTAAAACAGGTAAGTAGGTCTCTTAATCTCTGATAAAGATAGTTTCAGTATTTCTTTTCTCTTTGTCACTTCAATTGGTTTTTTGTTTCCAGTATATTGCGGAAGCATACAGGGAGGATCCAGAGAGCTATAGCAATGAAATACATCAGTTGGAAGGGCTGCGGTCAGCGGCGGTGCGACCTTCATTGGATACCGCTGGATTAAACGCTTTAATCAGATATTTTTGCCAGTTACGGGCAATGCAAAGCCGATTCCCTATGTCAAAAGGTCAACCTGCGGCATGCTCTTTCTGCTGGTAAATCTAATTAGATTATAACTGTCTTGTTTGTTCAACGATTTTCAATATGAATGAATCATTTTATTATTTGATGACCTGTTTACAGATGACGTTGATAAGATCATTGACTGATAATGAGAACACTACACAAAAAATGTTATTGTTTTCAGACTTTCCTGACAACAAACCGTAGATTGGCCAAATGATTTTTATGTCAAATTTGTCATTTTATAAATTTAAAGAGAAATTAATTGCATAATTTTCTTTTAACCAAAAGGCTGGCAGATGTATTTAAATTTCTAAGATAGTATGTTCACTGTCTATAGTTTTCTAGGACAAGATTTTTAAATATGCATTTTGTACACACATGGTTGCATGTTTCTGCTTCAAATATCTTTATTTACATTAAAATGTGGTAGCTCATTTTTGTAACTCATCAAAATATTTAAAAAAAAAACTTAAAACTGTAGATTGGATTGGATTACATGGGTAATTTTGGTGATGTCTGGTTAAGTATGTCACATTAACAATTGCATGGATAGCATAGTGATTTAAGCACTTGTTTATTTGTCCAATCCCCACAAAACATTTATCATATATAAATTGTTTCTTTGAGTGTGGGCATTCATTATGTCCGTTTCACAAATATTTGTAAAGTCCTTCTCATAACATGACATATTCCTAGCGCTTAAGTTGTCTTTTTATAAGAATGAAAGAAGAATGACTGACATCTTTCTTTGTACTACAGTTGTTCTCAGTTTGAGCTTACTAAGGTTGTAAAATAGTACTGTAACATTTCAGGAAAGACATGTATGCAAGTATGAACTGCTCATCTGCAGATTTAAGGTTTGAGATGGCGTCTATCCTGTACAATATTGGAGCCTTACATTCTCAACTTGGGGCTTCAGAGCCACGGAACACAGCAGACAGCCTCAAAGCTGCTTGCACACATTTCCAACAAGCAGCTTGGGCTTTTATGTACTTGAGAGAATTATATCCACAACCCTCAGGAGTGGATGTGTGTTCGGAGATTGTGAGGGTATTGCAAGAGATTTGTTTTGCTCAGGCGCAGGAGTGTATTCTTGAAAAGAGTATACAGGATACCAGAAAACCAAGTGTTGTTGGTAAGTAACTTCAAACCTTTTTCCTTTTATTAAATACCCACTGCCCAAACAGACTTCATTGTGTAAAAACTTGCAGACAGTCCAATAGCAAAAATATAAGTGTTGTTTATACTATTTTCTGTGCAATTATGTTTTTTGTCTCCATTAGAACCTTCATTGTGCCTTAATTGAAAATATGGAAAAAACACAAAAACACAGGATTGTGTTTTTTCCATATTTTAATTCAAATACACAGGAGGTGATGAAATAGTAATCATGATTGGGTTATTTTATATAAACAAAAACTGTGGTGAAGGTATTTTTAAGGATTTTAATCCATACTTCCATACTTAGAAATGTCAAAGTAAATTTGTGTGGCTGTTAAATTTTACCAGCTAAATATTTGTATCAATTTCAATTTAATTTGGTATAAAGATACTTTGATTCTTGAGGAAGTGCATAGGCTACTAGTTACCGTGATAACTGACATAAAGGCGGGCAGAGACGTGGAATAACCTGCTATCTTATATCGCAAACATACTCAGTCACTCATTATTTCATATTGTTTCATTTCTTGTTGTAATTATTGATATGATTGTCATAGGTGCATTTAATATTATATATGACTTGATAACCATATATAATCTATAGAACTTTAATAACAACAATAAGCAAATGTTAAAATCAATTGTGTGTGGATAAAAAGAACCGGCCGAGCGCGAGTCTGACTTACGCCCTGAGGATTTCGTACCAAATTGTATTATATGATGTTACTAAAAATTTATCTGTGCTATAAGACAATGCTTCGTACCAAATTTCAAGATTCTGAGTTCACGGGAAGTACCCTGTAGATTATGATTCCCTTGCGAGTGTCGAAAATTTGCAGCATAAAGGGCTGTATATTTTGATTGCATTGGCTTGGAAGTTTGATTTTTTCACAGCTCCAACCGACAGCAGACCTGGGTATATGAATTTCAGTGTGATACCTCCAAAGTGATCCTATAAGGGTTCTGTTCTTATGAGGTACTAGTCCTAAAAAGTAATTAACATTATGAATGCAAACCTGAATTTGTTACACTTCACTCCTAGACTACTGACTGATTATGAAAATTCTTTCACCAATGGAAAGCTTCATTATCAGGCTAATTTTTATGACCAAAAACTGACATACATGCAGGCACAGCCACAGACAAAAGCTAGTATGTATATAATAATTGACAACAGAGGAATATAATAGGATAGAAATGTGTTAATTCTTCAAAAACGATTGTTGTTTGTTGAATACTGCAATTCTGATCATCTTAACTTGTTCGTATTAGGTGCGGTTGCAACACAAGTGATGTTCTTCTACAAGAACTCCCTGGCGCTCCTGGGCCCTTCTGTAGGTGTTGACAATGTTCATGAGATCATCGGCACCAAGCTATACAACTACTGGCACAGATACCTGTCCTTCAAACACTCTTATATTGGATGTGTTGTTAATTTGTACCAAGGTATGTGAGGTTTATTATGTATTTTTTTGTGTTGCTAGAATTTGAATACATACATATATTTAAGAGCATTACATCATTACATCAGAGCACTACAACAACACACAAAAAACGTTGGATACCTCTCCATCCTATTATAAAAAAGTTGAATATATTTCTATAAAATACACTTCTAACATTTTCAATCTTTAAGCGGTTCACACGCTATCCCAATTTAAATGGCGGGGTGCTTTTTCTGTTTGTTGTACTACGCGTTTTTTCGATACAAAGAGAGATACAAGCAAGATAAGAACACGTACTACCGCGCTATTCTTTATGCATTACGCAGTATGCGGCCTTAGTCTCGCTTTTCATAATGTAATTACCAGCCTGAAGTCAATGTGTGCTAAAAGTTCTTTTGTTTTTTTTTATCCATTTTATGACTGTGGTACCAGGTACTTACAAACATTGTGTTAACTGAGACAAGTATTCGATGATTTAAAGTATACTGTTTAGGTAAACTTATGAGTCATTGTAAGCACAATGACATAATTATGTTAAATGCTAATTTGTTCATTATATCTATAGGAGTACTTAGAAATTTTCTATTAAAGTTTGATTCACTAACATATTCCAGATATGGGGCTAATGATATAATAGATTTATTGTGGTCTGAGACCTTATACAACCCAACTTTGAATGAAAATCAAATTGTCATGACACACATAATGCGTTTAGTAGTGTATTTTTGAAATCAACCGCTATAGATTACAATGAAGATATTGTTTTACTGATAAATACATTTGATACAATATTGGCAATATTTGAATTCTATTTATATAATGACTTCCTCGGTGGCGCAGGGGTAGCTTATGCTATTGCTGTGCTTGAGGTTTCGGGTTCGATTCTTGGGTCGGACCAAATGTGTTTGTGAGATATGCAAATATTTATTTCGAACTTTGGGTGTTTTCTATGTACAGTAAGTATGTATTTACAAAAAAAGTATATATTTAGTATTTATATCAGTTGTCTAGTACCCATAACACAAGCTTTGAATAGCTTGGGACTAGATGGCGTTATGTATTAGATGTCTGAAATATTTATTTCTTTAATGTTGTATTTTAATATAGTCCAAATATTTTAGCATGTTTTAATCATCTCCTTACGAGTGACACGGTTTTTGTTGATGATGTATGTTAGATACGGTTCATTACAACACTTTAGGTAAGTTAGTAAAACAGTGAATACTACTGAGGCAAGTCTCAGCGCAATTATGAATTAGTCTACATCTAGGCCATTGCTCCAATAGGCAACTTTTCATCAAAAGTCCCACGTTGATGTATTTTGCATGTTTCGTTACTTAGATTTTAAGTATGTATAAATGAGTTTATCCTTTCACCTGTATTTTATCTTTTTTGTTTTTATATTGATAGTGGAATTCTTAATGAATTCACATTCTAAAAACAAATTTCACAACTATATCACAGCTTTAGGCGGCAGCTTGAAAACTACCTAACGGGCATTGTGCTATTACCTATCACGTTTAACGTATCTAAAATAGAAAATATTTTCTTCTGAAGGTATGAATGCTGAAGAGCAACAAAAAATGGGCGAACGCGTAGCCTTTTACCAAAACGCCGTAGAGAAACTTACGGAGGCTAGGAAGTTAGCGAAGCATATAGAACCCGTACAGGTGACTCAGGAGGCCCTTACATTCACCAACGATGTGGTGGAAGGAAAAAGGAAAGCGGCCAAGAACGAAAACGAGTTCATTTACCACGAAGAAGTGCCGGAGAAAGATTTGCTGATGGATTTGAAACCTGTGTGCCTTGTTAAAGCTCTGCCAATTAACTTTAGTGATCCAGAGGTAAAAATAAAGCTTAATTATTATCGTTATCAGTCTTTATAAGTCCACTTTTAGACATAAATATCTACTTAGAATGGATGTTGTGGCACACAAACTACCCATGAATGGGCTGGTTCGATCGGAATGATACCATGACCTCACAGAAAATCGGTGTGAAAGAGCGCTTGCTTCACCGAGTGAGTGAGGATACCGGAGGCCCATACCCCAAACCCACCACCTGTCCCCATCCTCCTTCCCATCCCCCCAAGGCCGGCAACGTACCTATGATGCCTCTGGTGTTGCAGATGTCCGTGGACGACGATAATCGGTTACCATCAAGCGACAGATCTGTTCGTTTGCCCGCGATTCCATAAAATAAACCTTGCCGCAAACTCGGTTGCGGTGGCAGCCTGTCGGTGGTTCCACACGTAAAAAAAAGCGTTTGTTTCATGTTTTCCTTCTCTTCGCACTGTTGTTGTCATTGAATATGAGTTCTTATCTGTCACCACACGGACTGATGTTTGACTGCACGGAGGGCGTAGTGGTTAAGCGATCAACTCGTTGAATTCTAACGCGCTGAATGTTGTGGGTTCAAACCCCACATGAGACAAATTGTTGTACTGAGTCTGGGTGTCTGTGTCATATAAGCATGGAAAGTCCCCATAACACAGGAATATTTTATAGTGCGAGAGTTGTCTTCTTGCTACAGAACTGCAATTTTACTGCACTGATATTTTTTAACCCTCTTCTGAGAGGAGACCCGAGCCCAGCAGTGGGACATTATGGGTTGTTGTTTGTTATTTTTTATTTTGAATCGTAAATTTTGTTTTATTGTTATAGGTGACAGGCCCCGATGTTTTCGCTCGTCTAGTACCGATGGGTGCTCACGAAGCGTCTTCGATGTACTCTGAGGAGAAGGCGAAGTTGATACGACAAATCGTGAGCCAAGTCGAGGCCAAAAACACTGAGCTGACCGAATTTATGTCTTCATTGCAACTTGATCAGTTGGACGTTCTGGATTCTGATCAGAAGTGAGTTTTTACTCTTATAATCGTTGTGTTATATTTTTTCTTTTATACTAGTCTTACCGATCTAGACTTGTTGTGTATGATATGTAGAACACCAAAGCCATTCATCATCTTAGCCGTAAGACGCCCACTGCCTAGTCCTGTTCAACAATTGCCCGCAATCTTCACCAGATTGTGAGACCAGCTTGTCCTCATGCTCTGTCTCATTCTATGCGATAAGTTGCATAATAATTTCCGTACACTCTAAGAAAAACCATTTAATAAGTGGCGAATGTAATAAAAACACTATTAAGTGCATTTTGCGATATCTATCGAACGACGACATGAGTCGTGGCAATTATAATTATAGAACTAGTATGGTGTGTAAACCGCTCAGCAGGCTATTGAATTAGTTGAACCCGTTCACAGTGTCCAACAGGGTGAAATAATTATTTATGTTAATTATATTATTATTGCTTCAGAGTACCCCAAGAGATAGTAGACAGATGTGCGGCAATGAATGCCAAAACTGAAATTATACAAACATTAGTGGATTCAATGAACAACTTGGCGGAAATCATTAGTGACGTAGAACATTCCCTTGCTGAAATAAAAAGTCTTATACAGGTATAGTATACAGTTTAACCTTATGTCATGGTTTTTTTTTAATTTATTTATTTACTATTATGCCATACACTATCACAACAGATTATATCTAATGCAATAGTGTATGACAAAAATTGACAATACATACAATACAACACAGTAAATAGTACAGAAAATAAATATAATAATTAAGTTTAACACTACTTAAACACTACAACACAATAAATACAACAAGAAAACAAAAAAAAAACAAAAAAAAAACTATCAATACAATACAACTAATACAGCACAAAAGAATTGAAAGAAAAAGAAATCCATTGAATTAAATATCTTTTGTCTAAATTATTACTTACAATGCAGTAAGCAATCCGTGAGAATTCATACAGAGAACACGAAATCAAATCAATAACTTCTACCACCATATTGAGCTTTGTAATCAGCTATTTAGTCTAAAGAACTGGTGATAGTAAAAGTTTGAAAACAATATGAAGCCTAAATGTCTAAAATAAAAAAAACTTAACAAATTTATATTTGCTCACTCATTAAACATTTCTTTGTCTTGCGTAGTTCCTCTTTAAGTCAGCTCTTATAATACGCACGGGATGTACAAGGGTATAGACACTCCTATACATCCATATGACCTACATTCATAAAAATACTCCTCGTAAAAATGTACCTAATTCTCAATTTCTAGGAAGAAACATTAAAAGAAAAAGAATACCAAAAGGTAATGGGTCCCCGTCCACCATCGATCGTCCAGACCGAGCTGTCTCGCGAATACCACAAGTATCAAGAAGCTCACTCCAGAACCAATGAGAGCAACCAGGTGCTGCACAAAGCTATGACACTGCACATTGCCAATTTGCGGCTTTTGGCGCAACCATTGGATGTGTTGGAAAGCAAAATACCTAGTATTGACAATATCGGTAAGTTTCTTTTGGTAATACGACTGAAATCTCTTTTAATTTATCCAATAGTTACTGTTTTTGAGCCTATTTGTTTTAATAAATTACAATTTATGTAAAGTACTGGGCAAGAAATAATGCACATCGACGTCTAGAAAGATATATTCGGCTAATTTCGGCTTTGTAGAGTATTCTTTCTTTAGAACACTACATGTTGTTACGTTTTGTCACTCGTTCGACAAATGCGGTGGAGTTACGGACTGATAGTATTTCGTGCGAAAGAGACAACGCTCTACAATGTTGAAGTTAGCCGAATGACTCTTTCTAGAGGTTGATGTGATTTATTTCTTGCTCAGTTATGTGTGTTACGTAAAGATTTGGTCGAAATTTAAATTGGATAGTAATAATTCCATAAATCCTGATGTTCGTCTTCACTTGTTATGGTTTTTGATTAATTGTAGTTTACATTTTCATTGTCTCAATTGTAATATGCATGTAGCATATTACAATAGAAACAGACTATGAAAAAATGCATAGAATAGTCAAATTCTGAGTTCTTTAAAAATTGATAAGTAGTACTCTATTTCATATATTTTACTTATAATTATCAATTCATTTATTTGATAGAAGTCTAACATTTTATAATTTATCATGTAACAATTGTGTAACATTTTTTTGTCTATAAAAAACATTATCTCATAGCAATGCCTGTTAAAGGCTACTAATTTGAGACAAATTATATTTCAAACTAAAAATATGTAGTAATATCGTGTGTCGCGTGGCATGTCCCGCAGCGGGCCTGGACGTGGAGACGATGTCGGAGATGCGGCGCGTGGTGGGCAAGGTGCGGGAGATGCAGGCGCAGCGCGAGGCTCAGCTGCAGGCGCTGCGCGACGCCGCCGCGCGCGACGACATCACCG
>PKRV01001639.1:127364-255793 GCA_003709505.1 Hyphantria cunea | reverse complement strand
AGCCAGACTACCCACTAAACCACCACGCTGTGCCACTCTGCGCCTGAGACGGGAGAGATCCGGGAACCGCTTTCTTACGCCATCCGGACCCCTTCACTCGCTCACCTCTTTATTTTTTTTTTTGTTTTTTTGACGTGGTGGAATGCCTTTACGCACTTCGCTCCCCCCCTGCGGATACAGGGGGTTCGCTTCGTGTGGGACTCCTGACTGACACCAGCCAGACTACCCACTAAACCACCACGGTGTGCCACTCTGCGCCTGAGACGGGAGGGATCCGGGAACCGCTTTCTTACGCCATCCGGACCCAACTCGCTCACCTCTAGCCTAACCTCTCCTTAGCCAGATATCGTTATAAACGGTTACCGAATCGATCGGTAATCATTACAAACGGTTACTCGTTGATTCGGTTAATCTTTAATCTGTCAATATGTCTAATGTTGAACCTAGGTTATCTGTGAATCTCATTACGGGACTCCACAGATATGGGTTTATTAATTTTACAGATTATAAATGTTATTGTTTTAACTCAAACGTCTGGGGTGCCGTCCATAGGCCGCCGTATCGTTTACCATCCTGCGATGCTTCTGCTCGCTTACCCCCTATTCCATAAAAAAAGTTCAATCAATAACGGTGAACCCAAATTAAAAGGATTTATGTTTTTGAAATTTTTAACTCAAATGGTAATTTTAAGCCAAGATTTCGGTTATTTTACGACGAGACGCAACTTCACGTAACTCGAAATTAAACAAGTTCACTTTATCTCTTTTTGAAAAAAATACTTGTTATTAGTCGAGATCCCCTTCCCCTGCTTACCTCCGTCGCTCACCGTTGACTGAACTGTGTTAGGACTGCACGTGCACTAGAGATGACATAATGCTTCCTTCTCATTCATTCAAAACAGTACAATGAGTGAGTAAATAGAATGAATGCGTTATGAAGTGAAGTGACCGAATAGATACATATACTATAGTCATTATTACAGTAACGTTTCTTAATTTGACGATCAATTATTTTATTCCAAGAGCGCAGGGTACATGAGACTAATAATTTATTTTCGCCGCACTGACTACTCATTGTATAATACACCACCTTCCTTAGACATGTAACAGGAAATTTAAAATAGTGTTTGGTATTACATATTTTGGTTTAGGTTCTCCAAAACTAAATTTATCTACCTTTACTATTTATACAATAAAATATTCTTAAATGACAATTTTTTTTCCATTTTACAGGTGAAGATCATAGAACAGAATCTAGCAGCGCAGGAAAATATAATTAATAAACTGACATCAGTGTATGCATCGTACGGTGACTCACGACGACTGTTGACTGACGTGCTTCGAAAACGAGAGGGATTGATCAACGGTAAGTTTTATTATAGAAAAGTAGTAAATTGAGTAATTATTTTCATGTTTCTCATAAATTAAGTTACCAGAACCTGAACCAAAGTCAACAGAATGCCACACATTTCATCCGTGAAGTTCTAACATTGCGCAAGTCAAAAAGGACTATATTTCAAGAAACTGTATAAAAATGGGAACAGCCTATCAAATATCCCTATCCCATATGATGAAACTATGAAAGAAAGTAGTCCATTGTTCCGTTAGTGATGCTCGTGTGGTATTCCAGCGCTGATCACGTCGTACGACACGTACTCGGAGCTGCTGGGCAAGTCGCAGAAGGGGTTGGAGTTCTACAAGAAGCTGTCGCACAACGTGGCGGCGCTGCTGGCGCGGCTGCGCAGCACGTGCCAGGTGCACCACGAGGAGCGGGCGCAGCTCCTCGCCAAGAACTCTTCCGCCGGTATGTACTGTTCCCTCTCATCTGACCACAACGCCTTTTAGGAAAACTCCATATGTTAACCTGTTTCGGGTAAACAACTTGTCGAGAATGAGCAGTACTAAAACGCCAAAAAATATGTACAGTGTAGGTGAAAATGAATGTAACTGTTTCTATAGTAGATTTTTTGCTTTATCTTTTCGTTTAGCAGGTTATATTTTGAACGCCCGCACAGAGAGGAAGCGAGAATCGAAAATGAATATCACAACACGAACACGATTAAGTCAAAGATTCATCTATTTAATTACCGACTACAGTCCACAAATATCGATCAAGTACATTGTGGCGACTTAAATATACGCTAACAAAAACATACTACAGCGCCATCCATGGAAAACACACCGAACTACGGAGTAACTACTAATCCTGTATCGCGATATAAACAATCATCAATTAGCGTATGTACAACTTCTCGACATAAACCGTTGGGCCATGGCCCGCCAGGCATGATCACCTCGTCCTGTCGGAGGATTCTCCGTTCCTCCACAAAACATATAATTAAGTGTAATATGAGTACTTTTACTTAACATATAGCCTCTTGTCGTTTAATTAGTCGAAGTAGTGGTTGGTGATTCTGATTTCTTAGCCAGAAGTTGCAAGTTCACTTTATCACGTCGTACGACACGTACTCGGAGCTGCTCTCGTAATAATTCGTTCTTTTATATCCTAAGAAAAATATCAGCTGACTTTCTTGACTCTTCTTTTTTCCTAATTAATTATCCAAATGTATGTTCTACTACAGCAGCCACACCGGTCCGCTCGCAGCCCGCGACTCCCCCCCCGGTGCGGACGCCAGACCCTGCCGCTGTGGGCGGAGCGCTGCCACCCGCGGGCGGCGCCAGGAAGCTGAAGGACTACCTGCCTTACATGAAGAACAGGAACTCCAGGAGTGTCACCCCACAAGGTAGGCCTACTTATATAATTTACATCTACCCACACACATATAACCTACTGATATTTGAGGACCTAGTTTGAGATTATGCATGCACGCATAAACTATCAAGTACTATCTTTGTGCTCGTGTATGTCGGTTATCGCAATAAAGAGTAACTTTCCGAAATAACCAAAGTATCTCCATGCCAAATTTCATTAAAACCGATACAGCGGTTTAGCCGTTAAAACGAAAAAGAGAGAATTACTTTCGAATTTATAGATATAGCCCTACTATATCTAAGATTTTGTAAATAAAACTCGGGTGAAAGTTGAAATAACACTGACTGTATTTCAATTAAATACATTATTGCGTACATACTACTAGATACTTATAGATACGTTGCAATGTAAAGGTAACTCAATCTTCACGCAAATTCTAAATGCATGCAAAATAAAAAACCAATAAGCATTTGACAAAAAAATTGACACCCAAAAACCTTCAATTATATTCAGTTGTTTTATGTTAAATGCATTCGGTTTTCAGCTCTAGTGGACCCATTACCCCAAGACACTTATTATCCAGACCCTGTGTATCCCACTTCAGTCAGACCCGCACCTGTTGGATCAGAAGGTATGTCAAAATTTATTTTGTAACATTAGATGGCAACACAAGGTAAAAAAATCCTAAATTCATTTTTTAATTATTTAAAATGATAATTGCAATACTATTCAAAATATTTTTAAACTCTGTAGGTCTTTGTACTAAATTAATAGATTTAATACGTTGAAATAAGGATCATAAGTATAATAGTTTTGGCACTCTATATATGTTTGGTTTTTTTATGGGATAGGGTACAAACGAGCAGGAAGTATGTTTATATGTTCCACAGTAGCTACTAAGCTATTGAACCGGTTTTCATAAATGAGTTATAATATTGACATATATTCGTAATGATGGCCACCTGAGTGGTATAGACACTACATTTTTTTTAAAAAGTATGCAATTGTGTTATAGCTTTCTGTAAATATTTCCTCTTATGTGTAAATTAAAAAAAATATATGTGTTCCTATAAAAAAACTGCCTCGTTCGTCTAGCGGTTAGCGTAAGCGACTGCCGATCAAGAGGTCTCGGGTTCGATACACGGGTCGGACTACTGTTTGGTTTTTGTCTTGGTATGGAATTTGTCGGTGTTTCTCGCCTGTTAGGTACATGCAAAAAACACCGACATAATCAGGAGAGCACGTTAAGCCGTTGGTCGCTGTTATCTTGAACACCGATGACCATCGCTATTGGGAAGTCAGTGCCCTGAAATGTACTGACAATTAGTTCAAACTTCGGATTTAGTTCGTCCTTAGGGTTGTGGACGTCCGATGAAATTCGCTCCACGGAAAAACTGACATTCAAGTAAAACTGGTCGAACTAGTAACCGACCCCAATTAATCTTGAGAATAATAAAAGCTAGGAAGATGATAGGTATGTATAAAAATTATCTCACTAACGATTAAAGACTTTAAGCCTAAAACATCTTATTATTGTTATCTATGTCATATATCATATATTTGTATCTCAATCAATAACTTAATTGTTACAGCGACAGATGTTACCCAAATGCAACTACCAGACGGGGTAGCCGCACCACCGTTGCAAAGAGTTCCTAACCCGTACCAACGCTACCAATACCCAACCGACCAGGACAGTTACAACATCCAACAGACGCAATCTAACTACGCCTACCCAGCGACCAGCAAGCCATACGAGAAACCTTCCCAGGAAGAAATGAACTATGGATATTCGACATACACCCCATCACAATTCACATCGAATGCCGCTGATCAACAAATATATACAAACCCGTATTATGCTGCTACTCCAAACAATACTAACACTGTAGTAACAGACTCGCAGAACCTCAGTGTTGGGGCTGACCCCGTTGCCACTAACCCTCCGCACCAATACTACGACCCGTATGCGAACCAAGCCAGTGCATTACCAGAGACATCTATGGGAAATATGTCTATGTACAAAACTGTCAACACGCCTGATTTAGCTTCAAACTTTGCCAATATGCACGTTTCGGAGCCAAAAGTAGATGGATATTCAGCTGATTATTCTCAAACATATTATAACGTTCACTATCCTCATGTGTCGACACCGAATCCTAATACCTATACTAGCGCTGTTCATAATTCTAATACTAGCATAGCTCCTTCGCAAGTTGCTTCGGAATACAGCTCTTTGAACTACCCGTACAGTGAGGTAAATCCGTACGATCAGGTCGTGCCTCCTAACACCCCATATAACACTAGTGAACAGCCTTATACTTACGATCCAACTTACGCATCGACGTCTCAAGGACACACTTATACAAATGCCGTCACCTCGATTTCCAGTGTAGCCAATACGACCACGACACCATATTCCTATCCTTCAGAAGTCGATTCAAATTACAACCCTGCTTTGGCCCAGTTAGACGCCCTAGATAAACCAATAAAGTCACACGTAACCGGTGAAGCACTGACCAACGTGAACTTCCAACCGACGTTTCAAAATTACAGCGCTCCCGACGGCTCTGGATATTCCAACCAAACTGAAACTTATAACCCGACCAACGCATATGGCTATACTGACCAAACAAACACTAGTTACGCACAGTCATACCAAAATCATCCGGGCTATAACTTCAACTCTGCTACTGGCAATTACGAATATAATTTCGGTTCTCAGAATGCGTACTCTGGGCATGATAATGCAACTCAAGCGAATATGAACCCTCAGCAGGATGGTAAAGATTCTAATTGGCAACCGCACGGAATTTACACAAGTGCAGGAAATATGGGGACTTGCGAAACCGTTCAATCACCAATGGAGAATCCACAAGTGATGGGTCAGGTACCTTCTCAACAGGGAAGTACCAACCAAACGTATTATACCACTCCGTATGGGTATCAAACTGCGAAAACTGAAGAGTTCGACCCAAACTCTCAGCCTGTTTCAACTAATTTCGGCGCTGACATGAATCAATCAACTTATATTCATTCAGGTCAGGTCCAGGACACCAGCGTCACGTACACTAACAACCAAGGTAAGAAATCATAAATAGCTTGTACCAAAAATATATTGTAAAATGTTATATAATAAATGAATTTAAAGTAAAATGGATTTTCATTTCAGTGTCTTCACCGACAGAGAACGTAAAAGAACCGACATTCGAACACAATCCTAGTGTACCACATAACACAGTTACAGAACCAACCTACGTTGAGCCACTTAAACCTGATACTAAACCTGTAGAGGTAACTGCTACAGAGGTTAAAACAGAATTGAGTGCTTTCGACTTGCTATCAGACATAGACTTTTCTGTAGAACAAACACCATTAACGCCTGAGATTAAGGTACCGCAAGTATCTGAAAGCGCGATCAAGAAACTTGTAGTTGTGCCAAAAGTGGAGCCTGTGGTAAAGCCACCTCCGAAAGAGGTAGTTATCGAGAGACCAGCGAAGCGTGACTTGTTTTCAGATCCCATATTGCTAAATAAGTTTACACAGGAAGTAAAAAATTTACAAAAGCTCGCTGATTCTTTGACTAACAAAGTACCGAGTGGATTAACTATATTAGATGCTAAATGGAAGACTTTCCAAGATGTGCAGGCAAGTACACAGAAATGTCTTTTAAACTGTGTCTTTTAATATATCTATATCTCTAGACAGCGTTACGTCAAAACAGAAACTGCTGTATATTTTTGTATGAAATACTAAGTAGTGACGTCACACCTTGCTGTTTTTAGTTTGTTTTAAGAACGCCCACATACTCTCAGAATTCCGTTTAGGAATTTCGATTCGAGATATCGAATGCAGTAAATCCTTACAAATCTATAGACTTACTACTAAATTCAAACAGTAATTTTCCGTCCGTAGTTATCTATGATTTGATTCGCCTTATATTTCTTATTGAAATAAACTCAGTGTATGGTATATTTACGAAATCCCGAATCGATATTTCGAATCAAATTGCCTAAGTGATATTCCGACTGCAGATGGCCGCCCTTCATGTTAATTTGCTTAAATTTGACATCATACCTAATTGAATATTTACCTAATTGAATATTTACCCAATTGAATATTTACCTACTTGAATATTTACCTAATTGAATATTTACTAATTGAATATTTACTAATTGAATATTTAACCTGACAAAATAATTTATTTTGAGTCTGGACATCTACTCAGTTGTGTACCTATGTATGTATAGTTCGAAATGCTTCATATATTGTCATTATTCTTGCAGGCTAAGGAGAATATGACACGATCAAAAACCATAGCCATGCAACACTCTGGCGGCAATATAGTGAGTGAAATAGTGCCTTTTGACGATTCGAGACTGAGACTCAAATCTGATCCTGATGCGTATGTAAATGCGTCTTTATATAAGGTATTTAATGCTTTAAGATAAAAATCTATTTCATCCTTGCAAGATGCTAGAAATATAAATTATCCACTATTTGTTACATTTGACTGTACAAAACATAATGGTTTAAGCGGTCTCCACGCTGCACTGAGTGTTGTGGGTTCAAACCCCACACGGCATTACACTTTGTGTGATCCCACAAATTGTGGTACTGAGTTTAGGTGTTATTTGTCTCCGTTCCATGTACGTTTGTAAAGTCGTCCAAGTTACAGAATGTATATCTGACATGCGAAATAATGCGAGAATTGTCTTTTTAAAAGAAAAAAATAAGAATAGCCATTACTAATATAATCGTAAATTTTGGTGTACCTATTTGTTTTTAGAATTGATTTTTGAACACTCAAATTTTTAATGCGTTTTATTTATAATACAATGTAGTCGATTTTATTGAAACACTTATTAAATTTATTCGTTTCAGCAATTAGCACCGTGGTGCATTCCACTTGTGATATCTAAGAACCCTAGTGAAGAGGAATATAGTGTGTTCTGGAAAGCAATTTTAGAAAATAAAATTAGTTGTATTGCTTGTCTTTTAAGTGAAATAGAGGTGAGTTAGTAGAGAAATAAATGGAAATTTCTATTTTGTTTTTATGGAATCGCGGGCAAACGAGCAGACGTATTGCCTGATGGTAAGCGATTACCACCGGACATCTGCAACACCAGAAGCGTCACAACGCTGGCCTTTGGGGGGATGGGGATGGGGATGGGGGGAGGGGTTGAGGTATGGGTCTCCGGTATCCTCACTCACTCGGTGAAACACAGCGCAAGCGCTGTTTCACACCGGTTTTCTAATAGGCCGTGGTATTACTCCGGTCGAGCCGGCCCATGCATGCCGAAGCGTGGCTTTCCCACGGTAATTTCATCACTGTCACTATTATTACTCATAGTTTCTACTNGGGAGGGGTTGAGGTATGGGTCTCCGGTATCCTCACTCACTCGGTGAAACACAGCGCAAGCGCTGTTTCACACCGGTTTTCTAATAGGCCGTGGTATTACTCCGGTCGAGCCGGCCCATGCATGCCGAAGCGTGGCTTTCCCACGGTAATTTCATCACTGTCACTATTATTACTCATAGTTTCTACTGGAGAATAAGTTCAAAAAGTTATGATGTTCTTATGGCTAGTTTAAACGTATTAAGTAGATAAGTGGTTAACTTAGTTAACTAACTAGTCGAGTGTTTACACGTGTGTTTAACTTAAATTCTATTTAGTTTGGTTACAATGGATGACGTAAATCTGGAGTTTATTAGGTACTTCGCTTAATTATTGCGTCCACATGCGAACTAAAAGCAAATTTAGTAATGGCCACGCCTACCGGGTAATGCGCGGCGCAGGGAGGGCGGTTACTTAATCTAAAACGACTCGATTCTATTCTACTTATTCACTAAATCGTTTACTTACCACTTGTGTACACGTTAATCGAATTAAACTGAAAAAAAAAATGAGTTAATTACTTCGTCACACGATACATGTAAACGGCTCATAAGTTGATGCAAGTGTTACTAGCGCTATTCTGGGTTTTAATAGTCACTGATAACGATTAATCAACAAAAATACTTGTTTATATTAAAAAAACGCAAAATGACCAATACTATTTCTGTATCCACGAGATTATTTTTTGAAAAATATTAATAAAAGTTAATACAAATATTTTGAGAATTCACTTTTAACTCCCGATGCAAACTGTTAGTGTCGTGGCTCCAATCATATAGACCGATTATAACGCGATTTTTCTTGGGTTTGAAAACTGACATAAATAAAATAGTCCTTAATTAGCTATAAGTTTTGAAAATCCTTTCTTTGATGAACAGATCTTACTAACTTATATACATAATTATGATCGATTTAAAATCTTATAACTAATGATATATCCATGGTATGGTGACCTTGCCCTTAAGATGTACCCAAACCTTGGGTATATGGTGGAGTCGTGGGGTGTTCTAGTTTTTTAATTTGTGTTATTGGTAATAACAGATGCAAGGCAAAACGTACTGGCCGACAGCGAAAGGCACCTCCTTGGAGTTCGCTGACAATCTCAAAGTATTCCTGGACGAGGTGAATTGTACCGTACATTGGACCGAGCGACAACTCACCGTAGCCCAAGGAAAGACCGTGGTCAATGTCACGCATTATCAGATCAACGTTTTTCCTGCTAAGTGAGTATATCAACTTAGTTTAAGATAACAACACTGCAATGAGAAGAAAACTGTAAACCTGTTTAGCAAGCAAGGTATATTACGTCAAAACCTCTTTTTTAATAGATCCTTCGGCATTTTATTCCCAAAAGCCAACCTTGCCAATCAACCTCTCTTCTTCGAGCTCCTTCTCATAATTCGAGTTGTTACGATAATTCTTTTAGTATTGCAGCTGTTCGGCTATGGAATGCTTAACCGCGTGCGATACACGCCAGTACTTCTCTGTCTCTACAATAACTAGATCCTTAATATATCATATGTATCTATAAGTATTTATGCACAAAATATCGTATGTCTGTATTAATATGTACATACAATATATTCTACTGTATAAATCAACGTCTATAATCTACTATTATTGCCTTTTTTTATTATATTATTTTCTCTTCCGATTCCTAAATCCATATGACTGTGCCCTTACATTTTTCTGCTATCCTCTATTCACTCAGGGTTTGCAGGAAGGAAACTCAATTTTGGGTTAAGCACGCCTTTTTACAATACGACCGACGTATCTTGACGAGTCCGAACTTCGCGCAGAAGGTTGCGCAATAACTTTTTTTAGTAACATAATGGTGGC
Source organism: Hyphantria cunea (assembly GCA_003709505.1). Classification (NCBI taxonomy): domain Eukaryota; kingdom Metazoa; phylum Arthropoda; class Insecta; order Lepidoptera; family Erebidae; genus Hyphantria; species Hyphantria cunea. The sequence continues at coordinate 245,844 of PKRV01001639.1, read as the reverse complement.
AAGACCCCCTCATCCATGCGTATTGTACCTCCTTTTTTGGTTATTTTGTGCTTATTGGTTACTTCGAGTGTACATGCACTAAAGTTAGCAGAGCCTATGTTCAGACTCGTCAAGATACGTCGGCCGTATAGTACATGACACTTCCTTGTATCTTTTATATTTATGTGTTGAGTGTGTATAATAGAGAATAAATACAAACACAATACAGTTGTTCACTGCTTTGATCATGAAGATAATAGAAAAAAGTATTTGGTGGTTTTGACGTTTATAAGCTAAAGACAGTTTATCTTAATTCAATTATATAATGTTCTGAAGGTTTATAAAAAATCTAATTACTACAAAATAAAGTTTTTATAAATTTCGCTCGTATTCTCATCCAAAAGAAATCATTTCAATCAGTTCTTCACAAATGTAGTGATATCGTATGATCAATCATGATTATGTAATCGATTTACATGTATAAAGATTTTGTGACCCTCCTCTTAGAACCGAGCCTGGTAAGAGTGACTCCAGATAATTTCATGATGAGCAATTACATTAAGACCTTTTTATTTATTTTTATGCATAATTATTTTATGAAAATTGTTTGTTTACTCGATCACATGATGGTCTAAACTATATTGATCTAAAGAGGTCAAAACACAACAGAAAAATTTCAACTCAATTAACTAATTGAATGTTGATAGGAGGATTACGTGTCAGCTTGTTAAGGGAGTGCCACTTAAATTAGACTGTACTTAACTAAACGAATAGACAACCTCCATAGACACGACCCGCCTATAACACAAATGTCTAACTCACATACTACAAAATTTGTCATGATTTTAAGTCCCTTGCTGGCCAGAGAGGCCCATACCCCTTCCCCACCTTCTTCCCCATCCCCCAAAAGCCGGAAACGCGCTTGTGCCGCCTCTAGTGATGTTGGTGTCCATGGGCAGCGGTAATCGCTTACCAACAGGTAAAGTAAAATAACATAGGTCTCTCCGTAGGAAGGAAACTTTATCTGTCCTACTGTACCAAGCTAGCGTAGGTGATTATAGAAGTTGTCTGCGTAGTCCACGACACCCATGGGATGAATTGACACTCAGTATTTTTAATCCGTTACCACACATTATTTATTTATAAATTTTCATTAATGTATTTAATGAAAATTTATAACTGCGTTCGAATTTGAACCTTACTGCTTGTTCGAAATAGAATCGATATTGAGCATCGCGTGTTCTAAAGCCCTTACTCTAAATAATTGATGGTGCTTTTACTAGCCGCAACTAATTACTTAGGCAATGGCTTTTTATAATTGTATAGCAACAATAAAATTGGTCCAGCTTCTGATGTGATGTAATCATTTCGTTTTATTGTAGTTTTTATGAAAACTGTAAAAGATTGTTTGTTTATGGCACATTGTTTTTAAGGGCACCTATTCTTTATAGATATATTGTCTATATCTAGATGGTATGGCACTGTGGTACACTAATGCTTTTAGATTAGATTTTACCGTGGGAGAGCCACGCTTCGGCATGAATGGGCCGGCTCGACCGGAGTGATACCACGGCCTCACAGAAAACCGGTGTGAAACAGCGCTTACGCTGTGTTTCATCGAGTGAGTGAGGATACCGGAGGCCCATACCCCAATCCAACGCCCCCTATCCCCCTCACCATCCCCCTTCCCCCCAGGCCGCCATAGTGTGTGTCACCATGCTGCATTGTTCTTTTTCGCATTGAGGATGGTGACCACCACTCTTGGATTCTGCTCATGCTTTCCATCAGGCAGGGCAGAGTCATTTTGGCAGCTTAAATATAAAAAAAAAAAAAAGAAAAAAATTTTGGTTGCTAAATTCTGAACTGATGCAGTAAAAACTATCACAATAACTGTCATTGAAAAAGACTTACTTAGTATTTTTTTGGGACAAAGTTAAGTGGTCTGTAAAAATGAATATAATGTTTAATTTTTATTTTAAGGAAGACCACTCAGCTGATTTTTTGCATTTGGAATAAAATATGTCAGTGTTTGGACTTATTTAGTACATTGAATTCTTCTTTTATATAAGAAAGTATTTTATTAAAGTCCACGAATTCCAATTCTATCTTCCCCTTTTACCAATGAAATCGATTTTGCTACTTGCTACTCTAAATATTAAAATATTATAACAGTTTAATTGTGTCAAATTATTCTGAAATTCACGACGCTGTTATACCTTGTAACCCTATGTTACAGTTTTTTAAAGCTAGTTACTAAGTTACAGACATATCAAGTATTTATTTTAGTTAGAGTAACTTATGGTTAGTAATTTTCACCTTTATTTTACTTTATAAAATATATTTTTGTAGTTTGTATTTACAATATGTATGTCATATAATTTGTTATCTAGTTCCCATAACACAGCTCTGCTTAACTTTGGACTAGATGGCGTTGTATGTTAGAAAAATAACTTTTCTAACATGTCTCTTTTTCCAATAGGATTGTGTGTTCTCCATTAGTCCTGCTAGCCGACAAGATTCTGAGCCAAACGTATGACAACAAATTAAGTAACCAGCTAAGCGGGGCCTGGATCCATTGCAGCGTTGGAGGAGGTCGCAGCACAGTACTGGCGTTACTCACCATGCTTATATGTCAAGTGCGAGCGGGACAGATAGAGTTATGTGGTAAGTAACTTCGACTATAGTACTATCGCTAGTTTTATTTGAAACTAGACTAAGCACTAAATAAATAAGGTCAGCAATAAGTTTATTATTTTTATGACATGTAATTTATTATGAAGGCTATATAATGTCGGCATAAGAGAAAGCTACAAATAAAAGAAATTCGAGATGCTTAAATAATATGCTGAAACTGTGTCTGATTAATTATAAATATTATTTTATGATTCATAATTTTTAACAGTATAAATTTTAGTTCGGTAAACTGTTCGATATCAAAGTGTAGCGACTTCCAAATACAGCGCACCAACATAACTATATGACAGCGTCATCTATCGTAGAAACATCTAAGAAACTACCAACCCTAAATCGCACAATAGAAGTTCTCGCCAAGATTGACATGTATATACAACGTCCCAACATCAACCGTTGGGCAGTGGCCCGCCAGGCGTGATCGCCTAGCCTGGTCAAAGGATCCTCCCTTTATGTTGAAGGAATATGTGACCCGTTCCTCCACAAAAGTATCTGGATTTTCTGAAATTATTATCACAATTGTTATTCTGTACCCTTCAATCGATCGTGTAGAGTATCAATGTTTTCTAAATTTGTGTTTTGAAGTCGTCATTACATTTACCTTTCTAATAAATTATACACAAATAATAGCACTTCTGAGCAAAACTACTATACTTAATACTAGGGTTCGTTATTCACAACTTGTGTTTGAACTTTTATTAGGACTTGTTTAAATTTTAAGATTTTGAAAGTGTCTGTAACATTTTCAAAATCTTATAATTACGTTGCTGGATTGACATAATTTAAAACTTCCAAAGCATTGTGGTACATTCTATACTATTGGATTTATTTTTTTAAAAATTCGATTGAAATCGAAATCATTGTAAGGAAACTTCAACACTTCAGTTTTACCTCTAATATATTCTTGTCAATAAAAAAAATATATTTGTAGATATGTTGGACGCAGCCTGCATAAACCTGTACAAGCACAGAAGCAATGTGATAGAAGACACAAAATATTTAGCTGACACTTATCGAACTACCCTCTTCTATGTGCAAGGAGTTCTATGTTCCGGTAAGTAAATGTATAGAAAAGTTAGAAAAAAATACTTAAAAATAAATAACTCGAGTATCAGCGAGTTTAACGCCACCACATGCTGAATCTTACTATATTGTATTTATCTTTTGATTGCCTCGGTTCCGTATGCGATTGCTGTTCTTGAGGTCTTGAATTTGATTCCCTGCTCTGACTGTTTGTATGATCTGGAAATATTTGTTTTGAAGTCTGGGTGTGTTCGGGTGATAGTTGGGTGTAAATAAATAATATGAGTATTCAATCAGTTGGTCTAGCTGTCCTAGTAGATAGAAGCTCTGCTTCGTTTGAATCCTGATATTGAAAAAGAAATCTAATTACTTAGCTTTTGGGTGTAATATTTTGAAATTGAATAGGTCTAGGGTCTAGGTCAGAAAAACTAAACGTCGGATCAAAAACAATTTTACAAGTCGGTCAATGTCTTGAGTTATCTGAAACAGAGTTAATAAAACTTTTTTGTTGAAGTCAGCTAAATATAGACATGAAAATTGTCCAATACACTTACTTCTGCTTATATAATATCATCTATTCCTAAAGGAACTACAATGTTCAACGGTGAAGCGGTTTCCGTACCTTCAGGCGCGTCAGTCCTGCCTCCAGTGACACCAACCGCCACCTCAGCGCCACCTACCACTCAACCGAAACTGAACAAGTTCTCCCGAGAATCTTTCGAAGAGATGAAGCAATTACCAGGCCTGAAGAGCGGAGATATGAAAGACCCTCTGAACTTCCTGGACCCACTGTGGAGTTTGAAGAAAAAGTGAGAGTTAGGACCTTAAGAAGTTTCAATACAATGTGACGTCATACCATGACGTATAGAACTGAAATATTTAAATATATAATGGACCGAGATGTTTAATAAGCACTATCGAAAGAAACAATACCATATTTATAACACTAAAGCCCTGTTCCACCGGTAACAGATATGTTTTGGATAGCTTATCTGACATATGACTTGATTTTAATATAACTTTTTTTAAATCATCCGTCAGATAAGCTATCCAGAATTTATATGTAGTCGGTGAAACAGGGCCTTAGTGTTATAAATATGGTATTGTTTCTTTGATAGTGTTTGTTAAACATATATTTTGTTTTTATTGCCACGTAAAACGATATAAGCATCTCGTGGAACATATATAGATTTATCTCTAATCATTGTAATATGCATGTAAATAAATAGTTGTATTATCAGTGTGCTTGCATGTAGATTTAAAGACAATCATCGCACGCAAAGCGTTTGTTTATGACTGGTATCTAAATATGGTAAGAACTGGAGTTTAAAAAAGCGCTTTAAAGGAATTCGAAATTTATTAGTGCGGCAACACAAGCTGCGGATAACCGCTTGCCATGACCTCCTATTTTGAACTGGGCAGATTCATTTCTAGGTTATAAGAAGGTCATTTGAGTGTAGACACATTACTAGCAAGGGATGATCAAAAACACTTTACTTTTTTATTCATTGTAAGATTTTTTGCTTTTGATTTGAACCAATATTTTCAATTCAATAATTAATATAATTAGATAACCTAGAAACCTTGTGCATTTGTCTTGTGTCTTGTCTCAATCGGTTGTCACAATTAAATATTTAGTTATGTTAGTAAGTGATATATAATAACCCTGTTTAATTTGATGTAATGACTTCATAAAAAAGAAAATTCTTTTTATATTTAGAAGGCAGCATTCAAAAAATTCAATATTCAACCTAGGCTATTTACTACAAGCCTACAGGCTTGCGTATTGTGAGTAAGCATTGTGAGTAAGCAGTGGATTAAAAAGTATTATATAAAAATATATTATTAGTGTTATTTGAAAATCTATATTCAATTAAACCTTAATTAATTATTTGTCGTATTGTATCGTTAGCTTAAATTTAATTTATTTATACTTTTTAATAAATTCGATGCATTTCCAATTTTCAAAGTATTTTAATTTAATATTATATATTTTAGAAGTATTAATGAGAAAGAATTTACAATTGGAATATATATTAATAAAAATTGTAGAATAAACTCACGATAAAAAAAATATCACCAATTCCATTCGATTTAAGGTTTTCAAACAGGATCAACAAACGTATGTATTTAGAGGGGGTTTCCCGAGTAGCACGATGGGGGCTCTTTATTGCTAATGGCTAATGTTTTAAGCATCCTCCTGCTGCATTGGTATTTATACTAAGAGATTTTTCTGGTGAGACTTATATTTTTCAGGCGTCTTACATATGCGATCAGGGGTCATTCATAGTTAATGTTTTCCAGGATTACACATCTCCTAAACGAATAAAGTTGGTTAATAAGGCATATTTTCCTCACATTCAATATTGACTAAGATCTATCAATACATACTCTACAACTAGCTGTTGCCTGTGACTCCGCCCGCGTATATGTCGGTTATACTTTTTAACCGACTTCATCTTTTCTCGATTTTTACCGATTCTTTGAACTGATGTAATTTTTTCATTTACGACTGATTAAAATATAAACAAACGCTAAATGTTAAGTGGAGTGGAGGAGTTACCACAATGAACTAGTGAAAACCACATTCAAATCAGTTAAGCCGTTTCGAGATTAGTGTGCATAAACATACAGACAAACAAACAAAATTTCTTAAAATCTCTCATTGTTTTGGGTTCTATTGCGTTCATAAAGCCTCCCTATAAAAGTTATTCTTACATATCTTCCATATACAACCAGCCACCAGTTACGATTTTGTTATATGTATTGATAAACAGAAAGGCGTATTCCTTAAATAAACCTACGTACGTTTTGCCGACTAAAGCAAGCCAATTGCAATGAATGGTCAACCAGCATTAGAAGAACCTTTTTCCTAAGAATATACGCTTGTATAATCTCAACAAGTGGCTGCCTCTTAGAAACATGCTGGCATTTGTGACAAGTGTAATAAAAACAACGAAATTAATCTGTAAATAAATATTGTAAATTATTGTATTGTCGGTAAGATCTACATATATTCTGAAATAAAATCTTTTACGAAAAAATTGTCAGCTTGGGTTATCGCTGCATGCGTTTAGTCGTATAGATTTTTAATTTTATCGTTATTAACTATGAAATAAAAAGAAAACAAATATGTCAAAGTATTTTTTAATTATCTAGATATTACCTTACATTTCGGTTCTCATTCGGGGAAGAAAAATTAAAATAACGCGTTTTGGTGCTGAAAGTACGTCTTTTCGAATGATGCGCATGTATCCAGAGTCTTTTCGTAAAAAGTTTAGCAGTATCATTTACAAAAGTCTGTTTTTAGTTAAGAGGTAGGTGTGACCTTGGACAATGAAGCACAAGACGGGAATATCACATTTTTCGTTATAAAAAGTAGTTATTAGAGATAATCTGGAATAGTTTCCAGACTATCTTTCAGTTTCGACAACGTGAACGGGTGACATCAACCCTCAGAAATCTTCGAATTAATAACATTAGTTGGAATATGTTACGAATAATGACGCAAAACGAAGCGCAGAACGTAACGGAGAAAAAAAGCGAACTACCCTGATACATCTCGATACGATCACACATTTTTAAGCTATTAAACATCCAAGATTGACTCCTTTTCTTCCTTGCCTTTATTATCCTGAATATTTATTAGAGGACGTCTACTAGTTCAACCGGTTTTACCTGAATATCAGATTTTTCACGGAGCGACTGGAACTCCGCGACCCTGAGGGCGAACTGAATTCGAAGAATGAATTATCATTGTTGAATATTCAATGTTGGGTGTTATGCGATTATTTTGCATTCAATCGGTAACCTTACTATTAGTCTAGTCGGCTAGTCTTACTAATTTTCCACGAAAATACTTTGATGAGAGTTGTAGCATCCTCCCTTTGGAGATGTACATTACGTAGACTTGCACACAAGTATATCCTCATCGGCGGCATCCGCAAGTCTCGTAGCTCGCAATACTAAAAATGGTGAGTACGAGACTAATTCTATTCTGTATATATTTTATAAGCGAGCGCATGAATAGAGGCACTACAAGAGTTCATCAAATCTGCATTGTGACCGAACTTGTTACGAGAATTGGCCTTCTGTTTACTAAAAACTAGGTCATGAAGGATGTGAAAATAGAACTCATTTGAACATCTTATATACGTTACTAAAAAGAGATGGCCAAATATGTATAGATTTATAATAGATTGAGTTATACAGAAACACAGCTATGGCTGTTTTTTGTGTAACTCGATCTTGACAAGACTGAAAAAATACAAAAATTTGACTGCCTTAGTGGCGCAGTGGTAACGTAAGCGCCTGCTGCGCTTGAGGTCTTGGTCTTGGGTTGGAATCCCGGGTTCGATCAAATGTTTGTATGATCTGAAAATTTTTGTATCGGAGTTTGGGTGATTTTTATGTAGAATTCAGCTAATCTAATTGTTTCGTTAGAAGTAGGTTCAGGTTAGTAGTCTGCTAGCGAGGCCCGAACACTTGTTATTACAAGAATGATAAGGATTGTGTTCTGTTGGTGAGTGCAACGCGAGGCCGGAGCCTCAGTGATGCACAGAAGCTTCTCAATAGACCGCCATGGTGTGGTTCACCATGCTGCAATGTGCATTGTCTGCACTCGCAATAAGTATACTGACTGAGAAGGAACGGGTCACATGTTCCTATAACACAAAGGGAAGATCCTCCGTCCAGGCGAGGTGATCATGCCATTGGGAAGTTGTATACATATTAATCGGCGCGAGAACATTTATTGCGCGACGCAAAATTGGTAGCTTCTTTGTACACTACGTTACCGGAGTAACCGAAGATACACTGAACTACGGATAGTTCAGTGTATCTTCGGTAGATGGCGTTGTCATATGTTTTTGTTGCCGCAGTATGTCGAAGTCGCCATACTGACCACCACTCTTGGATTCTGCTCGTGTTTTCTATCAGGCAGATTAGACTATCTTTGGCAGGCTCATTTATATTCATATATTCAATAGATTTATTCGAACCTATCGCACCGCCAATAACAAATAAATAAACACAAAACAATGTAAAAATAATAAAAAAACAACATAACTTTCACTCCTTCTAATGAGCTACAAGTAACAATTTATTAGCAGGTAGGTACTTGAGATGAATGGTGATTAATCAAAATGCGCTTTCATTCATAGCACAGTATTTAGTTATAGTATATATTTAGTTATAGTGTTAAAATTGTTTAAAATAAACTTTAGTTAACAAAACTAGAGGTTTATTACATACGAATAACGAATAGGTACGATAATTTTTGGACCATACTCGAGTTCTCAAGGTGGAGGAAAGATCGCTCGCGGTGTGCGTGGTTGCGCTTAGTCATGTTAGTTTTTTTGGGCTATCACCCGTTTTTTTTGTCTAGATGTCTATTATATTTAATTAAGTAAAATAATTAACAACATTGGTCTGGGAAATGATCTTCAGCCAAGCCAATGTGGCGCTTTGTACGTCAATATTTAAAAATTAAATGCAGCTTTATACCTCTTCACTTTAATTTTACTTAATTATAATATTTATACACATTAATTTATATTCTTTGCGTATTATTATATGCTAAGAGAGATTATTAATTAAGAACGTACCCCAATGAACAGTACGAAGCAATTCGATAGCATAGTAATGATATTTATTGAGTTCTCAAATAAAATAAATTGGACTGAGGTAATGTTGCTTTATTGCTGACCACCCATGTTACTTATTAATCGTATCAGATTAAACACTAGTTACGCCTACTATCTTATCTAGAAATACACTATTTTGCGAATGAGGATAATTATTACAACAAACGTACAAAACTACAAGGAGTAAGTCCAAAGGGCTACTCAGGTGATTGGAAATAAAAACTTGAGGGAACTAGGAAGTGGTTCCGGGGCTGGGCGCATCTTATCGCGGAGTCTGCGAGCTGCGGCGCCGACAGTTTGCGCCGAACCGTCGACGTTTACGTACGTATCACGTGTCGCCGGAGCAACAGCGCGCACGCGCGATCGCGATCGCTACCGCACCAAAACATTACGAAAAAAATTTTGCAACCCACTTGCCAACAAAAGTGACAGTGACGTTTCGGGGGGGGAACACGGTGACAATAACACTCATTCGTATTATATACTAAACATATTATTTACAACGTGTTTGTGAAAAAAATTTCAGTGATACGATTCTAATTGAGGTATTTATACAAGTAGTGAATTGTGTGCGATCGATCGGTGTCGCAGTGGAAGTGTTGTGAACTGGTTCTGAGGATGGATGGTGGGTGCCCGGGCTAGGCGCGATGATGCGCAAGCAGGGCGTATGTGGCGGCGGGGCGGACTTCACGCTGGACGCCGCCGAATGCATAACACTGCAGCAAATCCTGCAAGCGTTTAACTCCACTATCAGCGAGGAGCACGCGTGGGCGCTCTTCTACCAGGCCGCACGCTGCTATCAAAGATGCTTGACCGATGGCTCCACCTGTTACTTGGTGACCGAGCCACGCCATGTGCTACTGCACAGAGATGGTAGCGTACACCCTCGCACGCTGTTGCATCCAGGAGGTAAGTTACCGCAGAAGCCCATACTTTTAGTTCATTAGCTATAAATCCAATAGGTATTATAATAAACCAAAACTTAGTTTATCAGTGGAATGATAAACTTATCAATGAAGTAAAATAGACGCTGCGATAACATTATTTAGTATTGGTAATGTTAAATTGACCTGGTCGCTGGTACATGGCCTTCGTTGACCTTGATCACGTTTTTGAAACTGTTTAAAATATGGTAGGTATACCATCGAAAAGTTTTGTTCATTGTGACGACCTTGTGTTATCAGCGGTGGCGTTGCACCAGGTTTCTGTGTGACTAAAATTGATTAATTGGCTTCAACTGATTCGAATCTGAACCTCATTATGATTGTTTAATATTTATCAAGTTCACTAACACAATATTTACTGATAAACTTCTATATTGTGCGTCGTGTCGAAACGTTTTAATAAAATTATTGCTTTCAATATTTTTCACTAAATACGTATGGAAGTATGTAAGGTATTTACATCAACAAAAGCGGTTGTTAAATTTTTTGTCTGTCTGTTGGGTCCGGCTAATCTCTGGGACGGCTGGACCGATTTTGACGGGGCTTACACTGTCAGAGTAACAATTCAGGCTTTTTTTATTTTAGACTAGCTGCGCCTCGCAGTGTTACTGGTGTTGGTGTAAAGGTACAATAGTATCGGCGCGTAAAACCGTGGGTCGCAGTTAGTTTTATAATAGAACGAAAACAACAAGAGAAAATTGATTATTTATGGAATATCTAGAGATTTCGTCGGAAGAGTTAGTTAATTTTACTTCTGGTTGAAAATTGATTTTCAGCTTCATATATGCAACTGTGTTTACTCTCGTCAGTCTCATTAAAAAGGTATCGTAGGGATTTTAGTATTAATATTTTTTATAAATTTAAATTTGCACCTTAATTTATCCTTGCCCATTCACACATAAATTGCTGTTAAGTACGTCGATAGGCAGGTAGGTTCTAGTGAAGTGACTTCATTTATTTGCCGAGACGATGCGTTTAGTATATCATCGATTTACACCGATTTAAATTTACAACTATCGAAATCAGGTTGCATGTACGAACTGCAGTTACTATGCTTTAAATAATAAATCATTCTGCATAATTACCCAAACGGGTGTAGCCTTGGGTGATTACCATTTTATCATTGACTGATCATCGTTTGTATGTGGTATTTTTACGCGACTTTTATCCTCCCTCTGTTTTATTCCAATACTCACATGACATTGGTATTTCTTTAACGCGTTCACCCGTGTTATGTCTAGGAATATCTGCACTAACTTGGTTCAAACTACAAACTGATTTTAAAATATAAACGGAGGTTCAAGTAGTGTAACGTCTTGAGACAACACATCGACAAAGGACCTACCCAGATCTCGAATTTTCATATCCCCAAAATTCGTACGTGACTTAAAATTTTTACTTTCCTAAATAATTAATAGTTAGTAAACAAATATTGTTTGAACCCTTGACATTTATTAAATTCGTAATATACACTACTACTTCGGTTAATCGAGTTACAATCGAATATTCTGGATTCCTTTGTTGTTTATACTGTTTCGGATGAGTGACTGCTTTTCTTAAGCAGTTTCACACATGCGCTATTTTTTCTACAAGAGTTTTTGTTCTACACTTCAACTTTTCTGAATGAATGTCAAAGTTTAGATAGACGCATGTCTGCTACTCAGTACAAAACGGCTAAATAAATTTGTATAAAGTTTTGCATAAGAGATTAAAAATATATAATAGTACTCAGGCTACTATTAATGTCGGAAAAATTGATTGATTATATCGACATTACAGCTTGCAAAGCTGCGGACAAAAACCTAGTAATTATATAAAAGCAAGTTTTTGAATAAGTAGTACAGGGAACAACAATTTGAAATTTAATTTTGTTTTAGACAGTTTGTTTATTGAGGAAGTCCATGATAAACTAATTGTAGGCTATGAAAGTTATGTCATGATTCTGGCCGATCGACATTTTGCTGCTATAGTGGCCAATATTTATACAAATTCAATAATATTTAAGAGTTTTCTCTGCAACAGTTCGCCAGATCGAAATTATTCTTTTGAAATTACTATGGATGAAGAATAATATTTATGAATATCACAAATGCTAAAGTTTGTGAGAGTGTATGGATGTTTGTAAATCGTTCACGTGAATACTCATACTTATTTCAGAATAACAAGTAGGCCACTTTTTACCGCGATTATCGCTATATACGCGGGCGGATGCCGTATATATGCCGCAGTTAGAATCTGGTATTAACATCATAGCTGTGAAGCGAAACAGTTGCCATAAATGCAGCCGAATCTGCTGGGTATGGATAAATATTGAAGGTTAAACACAACGCTGCCTTATAGCATTGAAGTATCATGAGTCCTCAATTGACTAATATTTTTTAAATAAATAGAAAAAATTACATAAATGACAAGTGTGAAAAGAATAGTCAAAAATCTATTAGGATCTCAGAGCATATTACTTCTCTGTATTATTAACTAGACGGAGAACACCTCTATTTAATTAGGCTGTGAAATATCTTGCATTGTTTTGTTTTGGCAGTGATTCTAAAACTATTTATTGGAATGTGTATAAACCACCCAGGCATCTTCATCCATTATAATCCTGAAAATTTCCGAACTTGGAACATATTTATGCAGGCTTAATATAATATCCTTAATATCTATTATATATAATACTCGTGTGTTTTGCTGGCGCGCCCTAGATAGTATAGTTAACATCACACTAAGACCTATAGATGCATAGCACGATTAAAAAAGAGACAGACGAATTTGTGTGGGTCAGCTAGTAATTAACATAATATTTTTCTTATAAATCTGTTTTTTTTATGTCACGGAAGTTCTGTAACCCATAAGCAGTACCGAAGCAAATGAGGTGCCAGCGGTGCCTAAGTACAGAGCTCAGACTACTACAAGTTTAACCGGGTATTTGAAACGCTAGTTACGACGTTGTCCCATAGAAGTACCTACATTGAGGAATTATATGTATAAGCTGTAGAAAACAAGCTTTACTCTAAGTACTTATTCTATTAAATTTTTACAACTACCTGAAGATGATACAATCATTGTGTCTTTGTTTCACTGACTGCCAACAGCGTGGGAGCAATGTAGTCAGTTGTAACATATAATAACTGTAACTTGAACATAGATGGCAAACAAAAATGAATTCCGCTCACGACAATGGTCACAGAAAAAAAATCTGTAGTCGAACCGGAAGGTACCGGATTCCTTCTTGATATTTTCTTTTTTATATCACTTATTTGGGAAATGAGCACGTAGCAGGCTTTTTTTTTCATAAAAATACGATTTTTGTAAAACAAACGTGCTTTTCAAATTTGACACTTATGAATTGTGAAAAATTTATAATTCTGCATAAACAGCTGGATAACGATGTAATATACGAAATCAATGTTATTGATACGTAGATTTTTATGACATAATTGCGATTATTGTTGCTTATAAACAAGATTCACAAACAATAATGTCATATTAATACAAACTACTTGTTTGTAGCACTCCCCTCGCCAAGAGCCGTGGCATCAAGTGTTGTAGATTTATCTGCACATGAGATAAATATTTGTATGATTCATTAAAAATGTACGCTGTTCAAGTGGGATTGAACATGATTTCTCATTATTGTAACATTTAAAAAGTCCCTGTTATAAATGGTTTCATTAGCCAATTGCAGGATTTGATTGATGTAAGGCTAACATAATATTGTGAGGTTCATAATTTATGTGTTTTGCTGTTTTCAATAATACTTTTATTTTATATTTTTGATTTACAATTTTTTTTAAATGTCAATGTATACTTTGTGTAAATTTAAAAAGTATACATTTAACATCTAATTAAATAATAACTAAATAAATACCTAGTAATATAAATGTTCTTTTTTACTTTAAACTATCTGTTCAAAGTCTGGAGTTCATTATCAACTGAATCAGCCATTAAATAGAAAATATATTTTCTGCGAGTTTACACAGAATATGTTTTCGCGGTCTTTTATTTGGTGATTTTTACTGAAAACGTCTACTTAAAATAACAACAATAATTTTATTCAATAGTGATAAGGCCCTGGCTATTATAATGCGTCACCATTCCTTCAATGAGTACCTCTTGTTATTCTCACAACAGCGATACAAAGCTTACTATCAAATTACAAAGCTGAGTGAAAAGTTAAACCTACCAAGCTTTCTTGCCTATCAGCTACTATTTCAGTGTACCTAAACACAAATAGCTAGTTCCAGTGATTGCTAGGTGTCATCTGTTATTTTCCATGTATCTAGACCACATAAACAATCGACATTGACATAATGCTGTCAGAGTTCCTACGTTCATTGTCTTCCATTTAATAAATAACTCTACTGTTGACCTATTTTTTGCATCCACAAGGTCAGTGTTCTTGATTATAATATATATAGCCCATTTGCACTCGGTGATTAGAAACAATCACCGAGGGTAAGCAACGATGGCGTGGTCAGTGCCTGGATGGGTGACCGCTCGTGGCATGGAACTATGAGCGTCTTCGTGATTCACAGGTCACGTTAAGCAGTCAGTCCCGGTTGTTATCCTATGATAACAGTCGTAAAGCTCAGTCGGAGGCCTTCGGGCGGCTTAAAAATATCCAACGGTAAGATTATGTAGCCACAACGTGGTCTTGCCAGTCCCCAACCCACACTTGACTAGCGTGGGGACGTATGGCCTTAACCCTCTCCTGAGGAGACCCGAGCCCAGCAGTGGGACGTTATGGGTTGTTGATGATGTTTGGAGGCAAGCACTCCTTCAGGTTAACGGCTAGTTCTGTTCATTTAACAGTCATTTTTCTCGTGTTACGAGGTTGGTAATAACATGACATTTTCTTTGAATGTCAAAAAAATATGAGGGCGTAGGTACTACTCGTTTTAATTTGAAGAAGAAATATCGCCCTCAGAAATGGAAAATTAAATAATCCTGATTTAAGTAATGATTTGTTATAAAACTATTAAAATTATTTGTGATATTTTTTTAATATAGTTTGATAAATATTTACTGTACGGAAATATAACTTTGAATACTATTATTGGCCTGGAGTTTTTTACGTCTTTTACCATTCTCCAATAATAGATTTCCAATTAAACACGCTACGGCTGTCAATTTCTATCAGGTATAACAAAAAATATTTTTGTAAAAAATTTTGACTGAGTGTAAAAGGTCTGAATCACTAATTCAATTAAAGCGTGTAATGCTGATAAAAACACACTGCTTTGTCGTCACTAAACGGTGCTATAAAGGTTTTAGTTTATATCTTCATTTTCAAGTAAAGTAACCAAACTCATCAAGCTGATTGACAGTCTCTATAAAAACACAAATTTGTCATGAGGACTACCGAACGAAGTGATAACTTAACAGTATAATAAAAACAAGTTGTGTTGACGTACACAATCACATTAATTGTTTGCTCTAATATTAAAGTTTGTTGACTTTTCTAAAAGCATTTTAATTTAGATTAACCCAATTAGTGTTCAACGACGATGCCATATTAAGCAATAAAAATAAATAATAGTTACTGTTCAAGGGACAAGCGGTGCTCAAAGTTATGTCAAGGATTGATAGTGAATTAGTCGCAATGCGTCAGGCGCACTAATGCAGTGTCGCGTTGTCTTAAACTTCCTATAATCTTATATACGATACTTTTTACCATAATTGTCTCGGTTATATTCGTGTTTGTTGCCGCAAAGTTTTGCGAATCAGGTCAAAGTTATTATGCTAATGATACCGTTTAAATGTTTTGATGCAAGGAAATGAGGTTAATATTTGTATTATATGATCGTAATTTTATGAAAAAATGAATTATTCTAGCTGAAACAATAACTGTTAAAGTATTTTAGTATGTAAGAGTTAAATAATTTCAGTCTACTTGATGCAACTACATAATGTAAAGATCCGTTTTCTAATTTTATATTTTTTTACAAATTATGTATTTCATTACTGTTTTATGTATGTATGTAAAAGGTTTCTGTAAGACAATTAAACGTTGAATTCATGGAATCCATATAAAGATGCTTTAATCCAAATGGTCACCAATTGTACCAATACAATAGAAAGACGCCCCTGGTTAGACCCAGAGTTTACTAAATGGGTTTTCCACACGAACCAAATATTTAAGAAGGCGACGCGGCGACGTGATGTGCCAAGAAAAAAAAAGCACTCTATAGTAGATGGATTCATATTGTCTATGATTATCTCATTCTCAACGGAGATGCTCCTCAACAGTTAATAACCGCTGTACGTATATGGTTAATTTTCCATCGAGTGATATTCATGTGGTATTGTTCTGTCTGTGGTTTCACCCCTAGCGCGTGAGAAACGGGTCTCGGTCCCGGAAGGTCTGCCTATTGAAGACTCGAAGTTTTTTTTTGCATTGCGTGTCAGAGAAATTACATAGATATCGCATCACTGTTCTGTTAGGTTTGTTGAACTGTTGCAATTAATTCTTGCCACTATCGATTATTCAATTTTCGTGCGGAGTAATTGTTTCACTAGTCCTCGTCTCGTCTACGTTCGTTTTATCTGACCAATCTTTAGTATCAGTTTTGTAAAGTTTGTCAAATAAAAGGGATATAACTCTCTTTACAACTAAGATTATTTAAAACAAGAAACATGTTAAACATTAGCGGAAATGTTATATTTCGGAAATTGACCTAAACGCAAAATTTAGGGGTGTTTAATTAATCAGAAGGAAAAGCTTTGTTGGATGGTCAATATGTTGTCTTCCTATGACGAAAATAGTTGATAATACGGTATTAATTTTAAGTTTTTAATTTTTATACGAAAACTTTTTGAGTTATTAGACATAGTATTTAGTCTTTTGAGGTTATAAGCCTATTCAAAAGTTGTAATGTTCAAAAATGAACATTCAGTAGATCACTATGTCCCTTCGGATGTCGCTTATGACACCAATAATGAACCGGAACGCCAGAACACTGCCGTAATACCAGAAAAAAAGTATTTTACGATAGAATAACTGTAATGCAACGTTTTCTATTTTATTATCTTTAGTCTGTACAGTGGACTACATTTTTCTGCCTATAACCAGTTTTTTTTGTTATTTATAGAAATATCACAGACGGTCATAATTTGGCCTCAAATCTGTCGATGGAATGTGATAAAGCTGCAACTATTTGTTGGTTCCTATGGCGACCGTTATGTACACATTAAAATTGGCTAACTCGTCCTGGTTTACAACTTTACACTAGATAAGTCTTTCAATAGCTTAAAATTTTTTGTTTTTCCTTTTTTGACCTTTACCAACTTCCCTTTTTGTCCTTTATCAACTTCCCCGTCGTCTCTTAACAACATTTAGTCATATGCTTCTCCTTAGAAAAAAAAGTTTTGTCATACAATGCCATGCCAGTATCTGTTAGCTGTTTCTGATGTCCTCCTTAGTTCTGTCCCTTAGTCGGCTCTCATGAGATCTACGCTTTGAACGGGAGTAACACTCCACATTCTTAATCTGAGTTTTTTTCTTTTACCGCAGGTTATATATGTATTTGATGTTTATCTAGACTACATAGGTTACGGCAGTCGGCGTTCTCTTTGATAAAAAACTTGAGACTAAAAGCCGTTTCAGGTTTCGCATAAAGTTATTCCTCAGAACTGGCGGTAACCAATGCTCAAACTTGACATTTATGGCGACCGTTGTTGTTTGCATGCTAGTTATAACGGAATGGGCATCTTGTTTACATTTAATTTGTTAATGGCTTGGCTAATATGTAATTTATTGATGGTAACTAAATTGTGGTGGTTATCATTGACTGCTACAGCAAAAGTTTGTGTAACAAGCGCCCATTTAAGTTGAACAACATTTTATTTTTCTTTTTAAAGTAGTGCCTAAACTTTAACAGCCTCTGGTTTATTTGATATTTTTTGAAAAGTTATAATTTGTCGCCAACGGGTTTCTGGGGATACAGGGTGCTCAATTCTATACCCACGATTAACTAAACCCAAAATATTCACGAAGCTGAATTAATCCTAAAACCATTTTTGTATGATAAATTATTTATCTTTTTATTAAAATTAGAATCCATTCACAGAAAAACGTTTTCATCAGCAATAACTTACAACTTGAATCTATTAAAAAAAACGGCGGTTTCTTTGCTAATGGAACTTAAAATCGATCAACATTGGAATCCTTTTTTCCGGTATCTATAAATACAATGTTCCTAGAAAGGTCTTCTGATCACAAAAAGCTATGACAATAACAGTGAACTATATAATTTAGGAATATGAACTTTATAACTTAGTGACAAAAGTTTATTTTCTTATGTTGACTTACTCGTGTGACTAGAAAAGTTTCCAAGAATAAGGTGCAAAAGGGAGCCAATGTGTAAGCCAACAGGTATTAAGAGACAGGCTCTAATTGGTAGCCTGTAAAGTAGTTTTAGAGAACTTAAATATTTAATGTAACACTTCTGACCTGATTTCCAACAGCAATAAACACCTGGCGTTTCCAATTATGCTGAACTTTAACTAAAATACAAGTTGCCAGGTAAATAAAAAGATTTTTTAGAACCCGGAAAGCCATAAAATATATTTTTTGGCTCAGTTTTGGAGTAGACCTCGTCTCGATAAACGTAGCGTAGGACGCTCACAGACCATGTGGTGTGAGGATTTATTGGGAGGGTTGAGCTGATAGTCCTTTTCAATATATATTTTGTGATACTATTTTTTTAAAAGACCATCTTAACATTTTTTTTTCTCTGATTATTTACAAAAGGAGCGAAAGGTTTCCTGATGGTTGGTGCATTACGGCGTGCACATTCGGCAAATTGTGCTCATGAAAATTTAATAATAAAATTGTATCTTAAAAAGTTTGTACTTACTTATTGAATATTGACATGATAAATAATTTTGCAGAACTCACAAGTACCGGGTAATGTAACTTTGCACACACGCTTTGGGAATCTGTGCTCTGTATTTGTTTACAAGGCGATCCGTGTTTAGAGATGTTAATGTAAATTACTCAATGAATATTGGTTTATTAACGATTCGGTTGACATTTTCAGTGTTACTTAAATATTTTGGATGTATTTAACTTTATATTTATAGCAAAAAATATATCAATTCGTTTAAATGCCTGATAATTTTTATTTAAGTTTAAAACTTTACGCGGTTTAATGCCCAAGACATTCTTACCTTTGGGTGATGTAGAAATTTTGTAAGGTAGGTGCATTGCGGGGGAAGTCAGAGGTTATAATTTTCGTCAATAGTTATGTAGAACTGACATAAACTTATATAATACAACTTCAAACATATCAATAAAAATATATAAATATATATAATATAGTGGTCCATAATTAGTCGGACCAATTCGTTATTTTAATTTCTTGTATCACAAATGAGTAGTCAGTTATTAATAAAACTAAATAGTTTTAGTTAGAAAGTACACGTACAGTCTATTGTAATAAAATTGTTCATGTTTGTTGGTGTCCACAATACAATCGTGGTCGCACGATTTCGTGACCCGACCCACAGCGAACGCAATACTATCTATTATGCGAAGATGTACGTTTTCTTGTATTTGGCATTGGGATGTTTTTTTATCGCACAGATTAAACAGAATATCGCGATCGGGGTCAACGGTGAAATAAGGTATTAACAAAAATAATACTCATGTTAAAATCAGGCTCAAATTAGGTACTTACTAACGATTTTGAGACCAGGTAGTACCGCTTTCAAGACTCTTCGTCCAACTAACGTCTTATTAAAGTAAAATTGATATTTTAGCAATTCTTTCATTTTCTTTCACCTCCGCAGCTCCCACGATCTTAACTGAAACACCCTTCCCCTGATCCTTGTACAAAAATTCAAAGAGGACCAACGTGCTTGAGACTCTTTGAGTTGTGATAGTCAATAATAGGTGACAGTATTTACTTACCAGGTGAAAGTACTTATTAGGTTACCCTTCTGATCTTTAAGTCTCCTATACTATTATAAGAAACTATTATAGTCTTTTAAAATATAGTTTGAACTTTGTGACAGCTATCATTAGTGCCATTTTAGAACACACGAGGTAAATTTTAGGTTTAAATTTATATTTATAAATAATTAAACTTCATTTGTAATAAAACTGGAACGTAGGAATATAGGTGATAAAAAAATAAAACCGCTTTTTCACAGTTACTCAGTTGGTTTCGTTGTTATCTTTCACAGAGATCAAGCTATTATTTATGGGTTGAACCTAGTATTTTCTAGTATATATTCTATATATGTCAGCGAGAGATAGAGTATGAAAAATTTAATACATTGATGTTTTAAACAGTTGAAGCGTTAAAAAAAGCAATAGCAAATAAGCCTTAAGGCTCGATTGTGTACGAACCTTTTGTTCGAACACAAATAATGGACCACAGGCACTTGCATTGTTATTTTATTTTTTATTCTTGCTCTGAAACTTTTTTATTTGTGTTATTTCTTTTGAGAGAAGAATAAAGTTTACGCTGTTTTTTTTTCAGCAGTGGAGTCTGTTTTCAATTTCGATTTCTAGATTTATTTCTTTCCACTGATGTCGGCACTATAAAAAAACTATAATTTATATATTTATACTGTGTTAGATACATTTTTTGGTTTTTACCTCTTGAGGGAGGAGAAAACCTCTATATAGCATAGAAATAATTTTAATTTGTAATTACCCACGAAGCATAAGTGAAGCCCCGTGCAAGAGTTAGTCTTTTATAAATACAATATACTCAACTATTTAATATGTTGAATTCTGTACGTAAAGTTTCATTATCAAGATTCCACGTCATATTGTAGCTACATACGTACATAACCTTTCCAAGATGGTGGTGCTGATGTCCTTGCACTGCGAAGGTCGATCGATACTGAATTGACGTCACTTTTTGCTCAACACTGTACTTCTATTTACTACATAGGTACTAAATAATCTAAGTAGATTTTCCTTTCATTTTACTTTGAATTTGAGAGGTTCAGTCAGTATTTTATTTATTAATCGTTAACTGCCGACCGAGATAATTGTTAATTACCGAAGTTTTACTTAATGTTAGCAAAGTGATGCAATGTACAATGAAAAATACAGATTATTAACATTTAAATAGTAATGCTATTTGTTTCATTGCAGTACATAAGTCGAATGTGTAAAGAAATATCAAAAGTGAGTATGTTTTTTTATTCATTTCATTTTTAGTTTGAGGAGAAATTGTAGGTGGTTTAAATGTAAAAAATAAAATAAAATGCGGTGTAATTATATTTAAGAAATATTGTAAAATATATGGTTTTCCCGGGCTGTCTCCGCTCTTGGCGTCTTGATTGGGCCACTGTGCTTCGTATTACTGTAATATACATAAGGGTTTTTCAAACTTAGGTTTCGTTTTATAAAAGGGATTGTTGTATATATTTATAACATGTGAAGATTTATTTTGTATCTACGTCTTCTTGAATAAAATATTGCCAAAAGAATAGTTCATATTTTAAATAGTTTAATTTAACTTTAATACAGAGGAGTTACAGGAAGCAACAACTTAAAATTAAAATGTGTAATTAATTGATTGACTGCCTCGGTGGCGCAGTAGTAGCGTATGCGACTGCTGTTCATGAGGTCTCGGGTTCGAATCCTGGGTCGGACCAAATGTTTGTATGATCTGCAAATATTTGTTTCGGAGTTTGGATGTTTTCTATGTATAATATGTATGTATTTACAAAAAAAAAGTGTTTATGTATTCATACCAGTTGTCTAGTACCCATAATACAAGCTCTACTTAGTTTGGGGCTAGTTGGCGTTGTGTGTTAGTTGTCCGAAATATTTATTAATTTATTATTTATTTAATAATAAAAAGGGACGGCCCCTAAAACACACAAGACTTCAATAGAACGCTTATATGTGAAGTTTTATTAATTATAAAGCACTTAACTATATATTTTGTTTGCCTTGCGCCACAAATTGACACTTGCCTGTTGTTGGAGGCGTTACTTTGTGTTTTTGTACCAATAAGTTTGTATTTTTTTCCAAGAGGATAGTACTGGCAGGTAGTTCAGGGACCCTTTCGTTTTTTTTCAAATAAAGGTTTGGTAACGCTGCGATGGCAGTTTGTCCTTTTTAGTAACCAATTCCGGTGTATATTTTATGCTACGCTATTGGTTTCTTTAAAAGTAAAGAGGTATGTAATAACATATTCTGCGTACTTATCGTGAGTATTTCCGGAATAGGCTTTAACACCTGGGAATTTGGATTTTCCACCGCAAATTGGTTTGTTCACTGTCAGGGTTAATACTATACGTATTACCATACTAGAGTTTCTGAAAATGTATTAATATTTCAAAAAGTTTAATTACTAAAACTTTCGAATGTCGTTTATAAACGAAAAAAATAGCACTTTAATAGAAAAGAAATAAAAAATACTTAAATTAGTTAGATTCGGTAAGCTATGGTATGAAAATAAAGGAGCCAATAAAATTTGGTTATCATTAGAGAGTAAGCGTGTGATGTAACAATTAATTATGTGAAATATTGAAATTGGTTAGATTCTAAGACATTCACCGCTTAAAATAGGATCTTCTGCCGTAAATACTGCGACCGTCTCGTTCGTAGTCACGTCGCACCGTGTCGCTTGCATCAATCAGAAATTTTCCTTATTTGCGCCTAGTGTCCTTACGACGCGTCGGCGTCCATAAAATGCTTTGAAAGCTAGTTTGGTTTTACGTTTGAAATGGGCTTTCTACAGTTACAAAGTACGCGCTTTGTACGAAATAGTACATTTTGTGCATAGTTCAAAACATCTTCATTTCCTTTGATGACGCATTTTCCGCTCTTTTACGTCAGAAATCTGAGAATTTTAATTAAACATTTTTTCTTGCACTTGCATTTCTTTTTCCGTCTTCTGCTGTTGTCAAACACGATTACTAACAGTTTTTCATTGGAATTTTCTCATGGTAGTATGTACATCTATCGTAATACAGACAATTACAGATGTAACAAAAATTTTAACATGCGTCTCAAATGATCAATTGAGATGGATGATCAAACAACTTTCTATGTAATAATTCTATTTGTACAAATGTTATTATGTTAGTAACAATTTGACTTTAGATTGAGATAAACGCTACAGATAATGCGTCATAGCGTTCATGTAATCCATGCACAATAACGAATGAATGCCGAAATAGGTTCTTTTTTCAAAAGTTTAAAATTATAGTGTGGGACTTTCTTAAAAGAGGTTCATAGGTAACTACTCCGTTTATTTGGAGTATAGGCATAATGGACCGGTAAAAAATGAAAAAAGAAAAATTGTGAAGGAGGTTTTATCGAGAAAATAATTTGTAATCAGGCGCACTAACGTATGTCGAACTAATGTACCTGCTAACACACCATTGATGTGTGTACTATACATATTGTACATATTGTGAAGTCGCCCTAAGTTGCCATCCATGTGAGTTTATCTATGCAGTCGAACTCGCTATCGCCGTGCTACATAAAAAATATGTAATCATTGTGCAATAAATCTATCTGCCAATTTATTTATATATTACACGTCGATACGTACTTACTCTGGCCATAAATACTACTATTACAATTAAAAACAAAGAAAATATTACTTTTGAATTTGGAATCTGTAATTTTTATACGATCGTTCATTATGTTTTCTTATTTTATTTTCGCGCCAATATATTGTGAAATATTTTATGACATTAAAATGGAGTAGGGTGATAAAGAGAACGGAATAGCTGTGATTTCGTTACATAAAGTAAGTCTGGAGCCAAATTTTTAAAGTCCTCCATACACTTGGTATTAGTCAAATGTTTGTGTACCGGGCTAATGATAGGTAGAATGAAACCTCCTCTGTTTTTGACAGAAAAATATCTGGCCGTCTACCTGCTGTTCCATACAAAAAAGGCGGTCAAAGCAGTAAGGGAAAGAATTCAATGAAATCCTGTCCGAAAGCAAAAGATTTTATCTCGGGAGATGAAGATCCTAGAACCATGTCGCGTATTTGAAAGATGACTTAGGACTTGCAGCCTGTAAGAGGCGCACTGGTCATATCTTAACCGATAATTTGAAAAAGGAATAGGGTGGTAACAACCACTACTTAAGCGCTACACAAAGGGAGGTCACAGTTAAATTATATATACGGATGAGATTTTTTACAATTGAACAATATTTTAACAAATATAGTGACCGTATTTATGCTGGAAGCTCTAAAGTCATCTAGTCCTGATTTGAGTTATGGTAATTTGTAGTCCCTAAAACAATCCATACGATTGGCAGTGAAGAATTTTGCAATAGGAAGAGTGCATACTGCAATTGATAACTGGTGTCAACATTTAAAGGACTGTATTGCAGCTAATGGAGACCACTTTATATATTTTTAATGGTTGAATGAAACCTGTCCATCCAAAGGTTGCCTGGCAGAAATTGCAATGGGTAATAAGGCCGCCCTTTGTACATCATATTTTCATTATTTCTTTTTTTTATAATTTTTAAAATTGTATATTGTGTGTAAACCTTGGTGTACAAATAAAGTATTTTCTATCTATCTAAAGAAGTATGATGAGTGAATGTGAATGTAATGAATTAACATATTGTAATATATTTTAGTATCGGTTTACATATTAAATAATATTGTAACGGATTCGGTTAAATTGCTTATTGGTGGTAACGTCCCTCGTTGCGAAAATAATCGATTGCGTAATCATTTTAACAAATAACGTGAATCATTTCTTTGATATATAAAATTTCTCTAATATTAATTGATATTCGTATTTGTAAAGACCAAAAAGATTTGATAGGGCGTTAGGTGAAGGTAGGAGGAAGAGGCTTTTGGCAAAAGGCTATCTTGGTATTAGATAGTGTGGCGCCTAACACAAACAAAGTAATTCCTGAACCTAAAGCCCTGAGTAAAGCAGTTCATCGTTCACAAATTTACAGTACCTGGATGACCGGTGGAATGGTAAATTTTATAGAAAAGAATCTTAGCATAATCGATTAATCGTTCCCGAAACCCTCTGCATACTAAACCAAGCAGAGCTTGTATTATGGGTACTAGACAAATGATATGATTACATATATACTTTTTTTTTGTAAATACATATATATCATGCATAGAAAACACCCAAAATCCGAAACAAATATTTACAGATCATACAAACATTTGATCCGACACGGGAATCGAACTCCACCACCGCGCCACCGAGGCAGTTAAAAATTAAAATAATAAACAAAGATGGCTCGTTTAAAGGCATTGGATATAAACGATTGTAAGGGACAAACATTTTTTACATCTGTCGATGCTTAAGAAATATATTCCACAAGAAAACAAACATACAACACTGTTCAAAATTACTTTTGAATTTGTAATATTAGTATGGGTGATTAATCTAGCTATAGGGTTAATAGTTTCGCCATAAGGCTACACATTTTATTAAACTGTATTATGTAACCGAAGTTCAAGGCTCGTGATACTGACGATTACTATCGGGAGGTATTTAATCATGTTGTTGTTCAGGCCTCTGAGCTCTATGTATTTTATGTATTCATCCATTGTTTTATAATTGTTACGTACCTACTTGTTACGTTAATTTAAAGGTAAATTATGAAACTCATTTCACGCTGGACTTGGGGAACTAACAAAACAGCCAGCTTTAAACTCCATGCAGACATGTACATCGGCGGACTTGGGCATTCTCTACCAGCCAAACCTTTGTGTGTTGTAGAAATTTTGTTAGGTGCACTGTGGTGGAAGTCATAGGTTATAATTTTGTCAATAAATATATATTTATACTATAAGTAATATAACTAAACATATACATAAAGAAATGCTCTACGCATTTTGGAAATTGGAAGTTATGGATCGACGCAGGCAGGCAGTCGATTTAGGTGTTTTCATCTAATTCACCTTGACAAAACGATACGCCTGTGGTGTCTGTTTGTGTCGATCTATGATTTTTATCTGAAGCTTCAATTTATCGTTCACAAATGTTACTTACAGTCTTAATAAAAAAAATGAATATGTAATAAATAATAAACAGATATGTAATATAAAAACTTAGTCAATTATGTTATTATTGCGATGGCTGTAATATACTTGAAGCCTGTCGCATTATTTTATTTTACTGTATTTTTTTTGTTAACTCCGACTAATCCCAAACTGCATACATAGAAAACACCCGGGAAATGAACCCGAGACCTCAACCTCAGCAGTCGAATACGCTACCACTGCGCCATAGGCAGTCATTGCCATTTATTACACATACGTATTTGTGTGTATATTCACGTATGTACACACAAATAAAAATTACATAGGTACATGTTATAGTTTTATTATACCCAGATACAGTACATTAGTGGCCGTCACACAATAGATATTTATCCTAGCTAGGAATTGAACCCACTATGTCTGACTTAACAATCAGGATAGCTAAACACTACAACAACAGGTCAGACAGTCATTATGTATATCAATTAATATTATTATGTCTACATACATACATACATCGACTACCAATTCAAATTGCTGTATGCATCGACTATGTTTGCTTCACTTACAATCATTAACATTCTGGCAGGTAATAAACTGCGTGCATCTGCAATGGCAAAGACTAAATAAATAAATAAGTATTATGTATCAATATTTGAGATATCGAAGATCTTAACGTTTTCTAGTCTTTCATAAAGAGCCCTCCCCCCCTTAGTCAAGTTAAAACAAACGTAAACTTTATTAGAAAACTAATAATGGGAATGCCGTCATCTCAACAAGTCACGACATAATATTGGTTAAGGGGCGGATCTGTTATACCATACTGTGGGATATACACAAAATATGTTCAGAGTCTTACTTGCAATGACTTTGCCCTCGGAAGCACTCCTTACTACTCTTTAAAATGTATCCTACATATTCGTGCTCCATCTAGTCTGGGAGCAAAATTTTTTCGTAGTCGGTTGAGTACTTAAGGCATAAAGGCATGACAAATAAGTAAATTGATACACGCATTCACGTAGATTCCAGATATTCTATTAGCTGAGAATGCCCAACTTATTTCTCCAGTAACTATCTATTGAAACTAACTATCAGCGCACGTGCTTCTCTCCCTCTATGATCCCGGGACCTTTAAACTGCACATGAAAAAGCATCTCTCTAGCCGCCATATCATGGGTCGCATGCTGAAGTTCCTGCATTCACAATGTGAATGGTGAACACCACTTTTGGATTCTGCTCAAGACCAGGCTGAGTAGAGTCATTTTGACAGCCAATCTATAAAAAACCTATCGTGAGAAAAAAAAATTCTCATCACTCCCTGTTCTTGTTAGTAGTCAATACGTTAGTAGTAGGACTATAAATTAAGTAAACTAATTGCCTTTATATTCTAATGAGACCCAACTCCTAGAGATTCCACGCTGCACCACAAAGCAGGCCTCTTTGATAATAATAAGATAACATTCTAGTTTTATGAATGAACAATAGATTCTCACATTTTAACAAGCCAATCCTTTCTTGGAGTACTCTAGGGAAATCCAGCGTAACGAACAAATGCGGTGAATTAGACACATTGTTGGTAACTCGTATTCTAAAATAAATAACATAAATATACAATGGATTGAAACACCAACAAATCAAAAATCAAATTAATAATTGGACTAACAATATATACGGTTTTTTTTTATAAAATTACCTCTAGAGTGTGTGAACTGTCATGTAATTGTCTAAAGAGCGTTTCAACCACTTGTCGTGTCTGCCTTCTGTCAAATATTCTATGGCAAATCAATGCAAGTATCAAACATTAATCGTCTTAAGCAACGTCTATTATTTTTTAGTCGATGCTCATCTATATATTAAGTAATCCAAAGATGCACTCACATGCCATCGAATTTAGAAATGCAGCCGATGATCCGGATCTTACGCAACTCTGTGTTTTCAATGTAATGAGGCATTTTATAAATTGATGAATCGACTTTCTCGATACGATCTCGAATTAAAATGAATGATGTTCAAAATGATAACGAGTAAGTTTCCCATTAAATATTTGAAACCATAAATTGTATTTTTTACGCCCAATCCAGTTTCAGTTTACAAGTCGAAACGCATTAATTTATGAACCGATTGCATTTTGTAATGTTACCATGTTACGGATTTAATAAAAAAATATTTTATAATGCATGTTATTTGAATTAATAAAGTTTTGCAAGAAAAAGAAAACACTGTAAATCTTAGATTTCCTTACTAATTGTTTGGTCTCACAAAAACTTACTAAATAAATTATTAAAACTAACGGTTTGAAATACTAAATGTAAGTCTAATGTATAAATTGTTAACGAATAAATATTTAACCACGACCATCAATACTAAAGGTATTCTAAGTTCAAAGGCTTCTTCTGTAAAATTTAAGAGTCAAATTAAGGTCCACATCGGAATTAAGGCCAGTGGTCGAACCGAACCGAAGCCGTTACTTCCAATAAATTGTTGTGTACCTCAATTTACGGGCTTGTATTTGTTTAACTTTTTTACATTATAATGATTGGAACTTCATTGTAGCCTCTGGCTGTTTCTCGAATGAAGGGAACCTGTTCTAAATTTTTACAATATTTTTACTGTTACGTGGAATAATCTATTATTTTTTTGAAATTTTTTCGATGTCAACGTTTTGGATATTCGAAAATTGAATTCGGAATTCTGTTATATCTTTTCTAGTATGAAGGCTAACTCGAATTAAAATTTTAAATTTATGTATTACTCCGTTAAGTAAAAACCGCTCTTTGT
Source organism: Hyphantria cunea (assembly GCA_003709505.1). Taxonomy (NCBI): domain Eukaryota; kingdom Metazoa; phylum Arthropoda; class Insecta; order Lepidoptera; family Erebidae; genus Hyphantria; species Hyphantria cunea. Next base: position 216,822 of record PKRV01001639.1, on the reverse strand, counting down.
TTTTTTATCCTAATTATTATATATGTACTCGAAATTCGACCATACCTAATTTATTTTTCCGTTTATTTCAGTGTCCAGTGTAACTTGAGCAGTTTTAGTATAAACTAACATGCTATCATAGGTCAACATACACTGGACCCGTGTATCTTGGAGTAACAGTTTTCACTTAATAATTTCTGCACTTCTTCTATACATAATTTTAAGTGTTCCAAATTTCACGGTTCTTTGCATTCGCAGTATTTTAATAAAAACGGGAATTATTTTCACTTATTAATAAATATGTATTTTATTTTTTTAGATTAATCGCAAACAATGTGCTTTTCAGAGATGTTCCTGTAACAAGCAATAAAATAAAAACCTTAAGAACCTAGTTAGAACTAAAGTTGCTTCTTTACAAAGTAATAACAGATTGCTCGAACATAAAACTATGTAAAAGGTTGTTACCAATAGGCCAGCTTTCAAGAAGGTTTTTTAAATGTCAGAAAAGAAACGACCAGCATTTTCTAATTACTGGCAAATATCTTATTACTCAAAAGACTACCTGCACCAAAAACACTGATGACATTTATAAAATCATTCCTCGAATTTACTCTTGCATTATTTTAGCAGGATTGATTTTTGTATGTGTTGCAAATAAGTACTGCCCGAATTACAATGAAACTCTTCATTCATGCCTCCATTGTTCTTAAAAATATTTCCGTCTCATAAATACTGGTATTGTAACATTTTAATGCTTCCAGACATTAATCAACATAACAAGGTAGCCTTTATGTTTTACAAATAGTCTAAACGTAAAAAGATTAACATAAACATTTGTAACAAAACATAATAATTATTTTCAAACGTATGCATGTAATTTAAATTAACGAGAACACTTATTTTTGTATAATATTACCACCTACGTCTTAGATTTTTTCTACTTTGACTTCATTTTACTGGCAACATTCATAAAATAAGAAAAAAAAAAGAAACCAATTTTAAATGTGGAACTCTTTGACGGGAACTGTCGTGCTGTGGGGAACGGTACACGAGAATGATAGTCGCACAATGCTACTTCCGCAGTGTTGTTCAAGAAATGTAGCAAAATTTTCTAACGCATAGATGAGAAAAGATTGACAACCTACTTGTGACATTTCTATTGTGTTTTTTGGCACAAACTACTGTTTACGATTAAGCAATGCTTGTACAAACCCAGGTAGCAAGAAAACCTGTATCGCCTTAGGTGTCAGTGTTTTGTTTTGAAATACTGGCTTGTAATTATCTTCTCAAATTATTTTTTCATAATAATGCTCATAATGATGTACCTGCTAATTAAGGAATCTTAATTATAATTATCTTTCTGTAATTATTGACGTAACGATAATAAACATCGTAGACTTTAATAAAACTGGTTACATATATTACACATGTTGTTTATCCAACATGAATTAAAATGTTTTGATATTAATTAATATGTTGATTTTAATTAGTACTTCAGAAATACCGACATTAACTTTGATTATTAATGACGATCTTACTAATTGATAAATACATAAAATGGCAGCGGGATACTCGATATTTTAATCTGTAGTAGTAGTGCCGAGCACGTGCAACGCCCGCTCTATGGTTTTCTTTTTAATGTTTAAATTAAAACTTTTCTTTTTTAACGTGTAGCAACTAGCATCATAGATGTAACGGGCAAACATCGTGGGAAACATGATGATAGGTGCAAATTTCTACCAGCGCAAATCTTACCGATCGTAGATAAGTAAAAAAGTACAGGTTAACCATCTTAAATGGACTTCGGTCTTTGTTTTTTAAACCGATCAAAATCAGCGTATAACATTACGTTACCTTTTATGCAATATCTTTTATTTATCTACTTTCGTATAATATATTACAAGCAAATTCTTAGTTATCGATTTGAGATCAAAAGTGCCTTTTATTTTTTTATCCCTATCAAGCAGTAGAATTTGGCTTTTGTGCATTTGCCAGCATCATCTAAAGGGTTTTTATGGCTGGGCAAGTCTTTGGTTATCTGTGAACAGTGCTTGTAAGAGTTTTTGTATATCTGTGTGAGGCTAAGGAAATATCAGTTACGCCTATGCAGCAGCCCAAGTGCCAATGGAATGCGTAAACTATAATAATTATCTTTATCTCTCAATTATCATAGAGAGTTATTTTGTACTTAATAACGTAAAATTAACAATAGTATTGTTTTCCGTGTGAATAGACGTCAAAATACTTCGGTTAAGTTCACCTCAAGTAAAATATTAAAAACACAAAACATTCCATTGTTACAATACCTGTCATTCTAAACGTGTGATGTCAGAATTTCGCATATTAATCTAAATATGAAATGGCGCAATGTGGGTGTCGGTTTTTGACCGTTTTATAGCTTTACTTCCTTTATCGTGCTTTATTATTGTTCCATAGACAAATAGATAAAAATCTCTATGACAAAGATGTTAATTTGACCAAATCCGCGTCGATCGTTAAACGTTCACTAAAATTAATATGGGAGTGCTTCGATTATAATCGCGATAAAATTATATGATGGTTATAAAATAAGTTTTTCGATTAAAATATTTTTTCGACAGTTCGTAGGTTGTATCTGCTAACAAATTTCGTTACTGTTGATAATTAAATGTTAAAATTTTATGTTAGGTGTTTTCGCAAGAAGTTTTTATATTAGGTATTTTTTTCTTTTGTGACAATTGCAATACATATACACCTGCAAATATTTGTTTCGGAGTTTGGGTGTTTCCTGTGTGTAGTATAATATGTATGTGTTTACAGAAAGAAGTATATATGTATTTATATCAGTTGTCTAGTTCACATAATACAAGCACTGCTTAGTTTGAGACTAGATGGCGTTGTGTGTTAGATGTTCAACATATTTATTTACGTGCTAAACATTGACATTAAGACATACTATATTGGTCAGAAAGTCTCGTGTTATTTAAACTCTAGAATAAGCCTATCCTATCGATCTTTCTACGATGTCTGAAATAGCATTGAAAAATATTTCAGCTCGGTGTAAAATCTTCAAAAAATTCTTTCTTCCAATATGCTTTATAGCACTGTATTAGCGTTTAACTGTTACAGTAAGTTCATTTGTAATGTCGATTCAAGAATCTGATCCTTTATTAACTCAGAAAATCAGTTTTGCTTTTACACACAAAAAGAAAATAATTGTTGGGCACAGAAACAATTGTGGCGCTTCATTTTGCAACGAATTGAAATAATGTTTTTATATAATGTGGTACTTTATCATGATTGATATCGTTCATTCTTATCTGTATACGTCATTCTTTTCAGATATTTTCCAATTTTCCAGACTGACAGTCTGAAAATTAACTTAAAAAAATTGTTCCTCATTTTGTATGGTGATTACATTTGAGAGAGACTTACCTACTTATGAGATAAAATGCTACACCAGCAATTTAACATGATACTTAACAGCTCATGATGATGATGATGACAGCAGCATGATAAAATATAACAGCTCATTAGCAGAAACATTTTTTTTATTGGGAGCCATGGACACCCGCAACGCCATGGGCATCACAAGTGCGTTGCCGGCCTTTAGAGGTCAGGGAGGGATAGGTGCAAGGGTTGGGGTATGGGCCTCCGGTATCCTCACTCACTCGGTGAAACACAGCACAGGCACTGTTTCACGCTTGTTTTCTGAGGGGCCGTGGTATCACTCCGGTTGACCCGTCCATGCATGCCGAAGTCTATCTTTCCCACAGTAAGGTAAGTATTTTTGGAAATTGACCAGATGCTCTTTGGTGTTTGCCGAATTTCCGAAATTCAAAATTATCATTTAACTAATGTTCGTTATCGTTTTTGACGTCGATGACGTCGAGGCGATTTTAGCTTTGGATAGAAAGGTAAATCTAAAACTTCATACCGTGGGAGAGCCACGCTTCGGCATGAATAGGCCGGCTCGACCGGAGTGATACCACGGCCTCACAGAAAACCGGTGTGAAACAGCGCTTACGCTGTGTTTCATCGAGTGAGTGAGGATACCGGAGGCCCATACCCCAATCCAACGGCCCCTATCCCCCTCACCATCCCCCTTCCCCCCAGGCCGCCATAGTGTGGGTCACCATGCTGCATTGTTCTTTTTCGCATTGAGGATGGTGACCACCACTCTTGGATTCTGCTCATGCTTTCCATCAGGCAGGGCAGAGTCATTTTGGCAGCTTAAATATAAAAAAAGAAAAAAAAAACTTATGGAATACTGGACCTGAATGGCAAGACTGGCCAGTCAGTCCTAAGCTAACTGTTGGTGACTACTGATGTGTACCATGTGATAACGAATAAAGAATTAATGTGTGATTGAACACTTAGTTTCCATGTGTACTGGGCCAGGGCTTAATACAATTTTCGTAATTTAAAAGATTTTTGTAATATATTTAATTTGTTTAAAATTGAGCTCTGAAAATTTTAAATTAACTACGTGCTGTTTATTTATAAGATATCAATTAAATGCCATTTCAAATGTCAAATGTTGCCAAGTGTCATTAAAGCACCTGCCGTGTTTACAACATAACTTCCGAAAATTCTTGCCAATTAAATACTTCTATCGATTCAGTAGATGCAAAAATAATATAAATATTTGGACTGGATATGTCGTAATGATGTCATTCGCGGGATCCAAGGCCGCGAGCTGTCAAACGTCATTGAATTATGATGTATGTATTTATGTCAAGGACATGCGCATGCGCAGCCTACGAGCTCCGTGCCGCATTGTTTCGCTCGGTAGTGAAGTGTGAGGGTTCGATGACTTGTGTAATACTAAATTATTATGATAGATATTGGAGTTTAATTTAAAATCTCTGAACACTAAGGGACCGTTTCGAATTCTTCCATCGTCACTCTTCATCATAACGCTACTGGAGACCGCAGATGTGACGTAACCACTGGTAATGACCATGTCCATTCAGTGAGGCAATTACTTTTTTGTAGAGTGGTAACCCCCTGGGAGTATTATCTCACCGGGCGGCGCTAACAGCACTCGAAGGAATGACAATTATTTATGGCGATGCACTATCCTTGCACTTCCAATATGTACACGTACACGTATAAGTGAGACGTGTGCACTTCATGCGGTGGCTGTCCGTAGAATGCCAGCCACCATTACTAGTGGTGACACCTACTACTCTTTTTATTTTAGTTACATTTAACATTGCTTACAGAATCGACTTAATAAATCAAGCCATGATTAAATTAAGACGTTATTTTACAATAATATTATTTATACATAATCATGTATTGACAAATTATCAGCGCGCCGTCATGTATATATTCATACTTGAGAATTATGTGTTCATCATCAACCATCAACTGCCTGTATATAAGTATTTATCATAATCACATATATCGCTGCTGTAGATTGCTCTTTGTAATGAGTAAAGTCTTGAGGGGGGTTTAGGTTGCAGTGTATTCATGGCATGATACAAAAGAGGCTTTAATGTCATTAAAATGTTAGGACACTGGTTAAGGCCTTGTTGTTATGGAAAAAAGCAATGGACCCCCTATTTCACAATAAGTTATTAACATTCGTGACAAATAACCTCACTTTCACGCAATATTTTTGCCCTGTCACATGTTACTCAACCAAACGAGCCATATTACGAGTCCAACAACATACCTAATCACGACAATAACTCTAACAATGCAAATTGTGTCTAATAATAGCCCCCTAATCGCAGACACATGATTCAAAACATCACAATGGATCCTTTCTCCTAACTAGAACGTAGGTGTACCAATGGCCTTGGAGACCTGGTGGGCGGTGGCGGGTTGACATTTTGATGTGTTGCACACTCGCGAACATATTATGTTGTGGCTTAGGGGCACATTAGATCTGCGTTTTCCGGGTTAAAGCACCACTTACGCTAAAAATTGACCGAATTTTAATAGAACATATATGTTAAATAAATATGTCCAGACATTTTAACACACAACGCCATCTAGTCCCAAACTAAGCAGAGCTTGTACTATGGGTACTAGATAACTGGTCCGGATGGCGTAAGAAAGCGGTTCCCGGATCCCTCCCGTCCCAGGCGCAGAGTGGCACACCGTGTGGCCTTATTCGGTTCGATTCCAACACACCGCCCCGCCGCAAACCCCGGTGGGGTGAAGGCCCAAGGGGTTTCCACACGTAAAAAAAAATGGGTACTAGATAACTGATATTAATACTTATATACTTTTTTTTTGTAAATATATATATATTATATGAATTTTGTTTAGATATGGATTATTCATCGTTAAAGCCTTATTGAGTAGATGTAATTTATTTAGTTTAACAATCAACGCGACGGAAGTCGTTGTAGAAGTATGGGTTCATTGAGCGTCATATTCGCTGGCTTTTTTGGTTAAGTACTCTAATTTAACGACTTCAGAGGCAATTTGTTTTTTTTTCAGTAAATTTAAGGATAACGTTTCATTCCGTGAGAAAGAAAAGTTGAATTAACATAATAATTCTAGCAATATTTGTATGCATTCTGCAGTTTTAAGTTTGTTGACCTCGTCTTAATTATAAAAATATTTTTATTTTATTTATATACCTGCATTATTTTATTAGTGGAATTATTTTGCTGTTTTATACTGAGTAGGTGACGTTACAAGAACTCATCCTGCCCGATTCCCAATTAAAAAAAACAAAATATTTCGTTACTCTTGAACTTCAAATCCACACTTTGTAATACCTACTATAAATTCGAAAGCAACTCTGTGTTACGATTTCACGGATAAACCTTTGCACCGATTTCATTGGAATTGGTATGGAGGTACTTTGATTCTTAAGGAAGGACATAAGCTACCGCAATAACCGATATAAAAGCTAGCAAAGTTAATGAAGTTTTCAAACCGTGTCGCCGAACACAATAGTTGCATTTAGAGAGTGAATCCACCTATAAAACTATAATCCTGCCAAAGGTATTCTCTATTTATAAAATATTTTACTCTAAGAAACAGTTGAGGGTCATCGTTTACAAAGATCAATAACTTTAGTACGTGGTAAATGCGCAAGCGGCGCCTGTCTAGCAATCGAAGTTAACTGGACACAACGAGCCGTACAACCGCTGCGTTCCTTTGACTGGTTAGTAACAAGACACTGCGACCGCAAGACCGAGGAAGCGACGTCATCGAAAATTTAAAAAAAATAATAATGAAACGCAGCTAAAATAATATTTATTTTATAGGTCCGGAAAATGCATTGCATGCATCCCTTTCCTAGGCATTTTCTTCCAAGTAACCTTTACGTGTTGCAGAGCTGTGTGTAGCAGATGTATAATTAAACAAATTTAATGTGGTATAATATTTGATAATAGTTTAAACATACAAAATACAGATGCAGACTCTTTCATCCATACATACAATCAATAATGAAGACACGAATTTACTTACCTCGTTATTAAATTACTTGTTAGTTTGGTCATAACTTGATAAGATTGTTTGCAAACATGTATAATCATAATAATATTTATAAGTGTTTGTTTTTACACGGAGAGCATTTGTTACAAGATTTCTTCTTCCTTCTCCTACGGTTAAAATTGCTATAATTTTGTTTTAAATAATGAATATGTATCCATACTAATCTAATGAATTCTAAAGTGATTCACGGCTAAACCTTGAAAGATAGAAAAATTATGAATGTCAGAATTAATTATTTTCCTTTCTTTCTTTTATATCTCTGCATCGATAGGCTGTGTGATACTTTGATTCTTAAGGAAGGACATAGGCTACTCTTAACCGCGATAACCGACATACTCACTGGCAGTGCCGCGGGCGAAACTAGTTATAAATAAATAAATAATAAATGAGTTCTCCTACTCGATTAAGTTGTAACATAACAACGATAGGCAACCGCTGCACGCAGTCGATGGGTTGCCCATCTATGTAATTCAATATTGGCGACCGCAAGGACGAGGGAAAATGCACATCTCTGTGTCATTATAACCGTAATCGTATTCTATACCCTGTGTATTATAAATATTACATTGACTAATTTGCTAATTTTGTTTGGCTCAAATAGGTTATACAAAAAATAACACAAATCAATTTTTGATGACTGTGTTTAATTAAAAATTAAAAAAGCGAAAGGTACCTATACTAAGACCATTCATGATTTTTTCTTGGCTCGCCCAGTTACGGTCTCAAGTTGCGCCAGTCATAAACACACCAGTACACGTTCATTAATCAGCATTTACCACTTAACTGCAAAATACAGTTAATCCGTCTGCCAGACAATGGATCTTCCCAGCATCTTATTCAACAAAAGTTGAGCTTAGTCTCTCTGAGATCACAAACAAATGAAAGGTGCACCCTTTGTTACTTAATGTTAGAAGCTAAAATGTTTGTTCTATTTCTGATGGTTTCATTTTTTATTTAAATTCCATTTACTCTCTAAAATATTCTGTCTATGCAAGAATACAAATTGCTTTGAAATCCTTACTAAATTTCGGTAATATTAATGAGGCTGTACGCATAAATTTTAGGTTTTTAAATATGTAATGCGATCAAATTTCGATTTCCACTTTTAATAAATAAAACGTAATCGTGATGTGTGTATACATATTATATATTCTGAAAAGATTTACATCCTTTCAATAATAAACAACCTTAATTCAATATACCTTTTAAGATTAAATCACTGAAAAGTATGGTTTGAGAATCCAGTGGATGATGTAGTTTACACTCATTACATTTCATTCTTCATTATATCGATAATAATAGCTACTGTGACGATTTCAATGTTTGTCGTGTGTCTTAGCTGTAGATCTTCAATGTCAGGTATTCTGAAATAGAGAATTATAAAGGCTCCCATTGTCTGTAGCCGCTCGTATCTTAAGTATATTTCCTATAAATTTGACAGTAACGTGTTTGTTTGCATTAGTGGCGTTGCAGCCGTGTCACCAGGTGTATCGTTTGTCTTTCCTTTATCAATTGTTTAAACAGTTTCCACAGCGCATGATGCATCTTTGTTTCACTCATACTGTATGGCATCAAGATTACAATGGTTATTTCTGTCATAACAACAATTAAAGCTTATCACATCCTAGTCGGTGGCTCACTACATGCTTTTTGTCAACGGCCGATGTCCGCTTTATGGTTTCTCTTAACGAACTAAAGTGATTTCGATTTAGTAAATGTTTGATTGCCAATCCTGTTGTAATCGTTCAGTTAACCGACTTGATGGCTCTGGGACCACCCACCCGCTGTAAATCTATTCCTAACCATCGTTTCTCTCCATGAACGTCGCATCAATCACTCTAGATAGTTCTATTATACCGAATGAGTTAGTTATCAACAAACAGCAGATTATTCTTCCGTAAAATTCCAAGTTCAAAATCAATGTCATTCGTTTTTTTTTCGATGGACATTCGGCAACCGTTACGTCATTGAAGCCGCGAAGGTAATCCGCTGGACAGCCACCCGTGTCGCCCGCCCGACTTGTTCCATCTTGCGTAACGTTTACTTTACTCCCCTACAGAGCGGCTACAAAATAGGCTCACTATAACTTGTAAAACCTGATAATTTTCAAATTATACGCTTCATCATTTATGACGAGCTTCATCAACGATTATTTTGTTCATTACGGTACTAAAACAAGCTTCAAATTTATTGATTCATCTATTTAAATTTGACGTAAAAAAGTCGTCCGAGTGTTAATCAATGTTTTGATATCGATCTTATCTGGACTTAGTGGCTTTAACTCGATATTGGTTGCCATCATCGATTTTTTTGAATTGTCTTAAATCGATCGTGAAATTTGATGGTGTCAGGTTTAAAAGTCGTAAAACGGAGAAGAGGCTATAAATATGTACGTTGATAAACGTAGCCCATTGATAGGTGTGGAGCTAAGATAGTGTGAGATTATGTTTATGTCGACTTACTAGCAGTATATCTAAAAGAAATAAGAAAGAAAGAAATATTTATTTCTTTGAATCTTTAGAAATGACGCTTAATTGTTATTTATAATGATGGAAAGAATAATAATGTACAAAAATAAAAAGTTCTACGTAGGTTGTCGACAAACTTATTCGTTACGAGTAAATCAACCCTCTACAATCTCATTGCATTGAACCATGAGTCATGACTCGTCACTCGTGAGCAAGGTCCAGAGGTCATTACCTGTAGCCTTTCCTGTCTATCTGTAATCCAAATAATTATTTTGTATAATATAAATTACCTTTATAATTGGTTTCGAAATGAATCTAAGGTGGCAATAAATTTCAAAAAGGTCTTAAACGGCCATCGCTGTAAATAACGACTTTATTATATACAGAATATTTATAAAATTACACACTTTCTGAACGAAAGAACTATAGACATATTTAATGCATGTTAAGTTATACAAATGTGATGTATACGGTAGAATTAAGTAAAAAATTTCGCCGATCACATTACTAAATCTTAAATACCGACCAATAATTAATATATTTCTCAACAAAACAGCGGCTAGTCAACATATTCTTAATTAATCTGTTTTAATATTTATTGTTTCAAAACTTATTTGTACGCGATGCATTATTTTTCTAAATAAAATATTTACTAAAATTACTAAAATAATATCATTGTGTTATTTAGAACAGCAATAATTTTGCTTCCACTTGTGTTACTTTCCATCGAATAACGGTGTTCTCGACTTTGTCTCAAGTGATTCTATGGAGGCTGGGCCCTTACTACTCACTTGTGCTTGCGTTTAAGAGAGTACCGAATGGCACTCTTTTAAACAAACTGTAACGGTTTGATTCTCCTAAATGAGTTTTTAATTCGTCGTTCGCCGTTCTTTATTTAAACATTACCGGTATTTTGGATAGTGATTTAGTTCATTTTTTACAAGAGGTATTTTGCTTAACAAACCCTAAAAAGAAGTATGTAAAAAACGTACAACTACTTGTTTCTTCTTCTTTTTGAAATTTCGTTCTCTATCAATGAATTGCTTATGCATATTAATAGGAGAATTGATGCAAAATCTGTCATGGATAAAAAAGTATATTCTTTTTGTTTTCGAAGAAACTCTGATAGAATGACGGTTTTTATCTCGTCTGTATAAAGCTGTCAGTGAATTGAGTTCATCTGATGACAGGTGGTAATTACCGAACACCCGTTGCTGAATAATATCAGATGTTTTTCAATGTCAATGTCCAGGTTGATTTTACCGCTTCGTGACGGTCGTTCACGGACGGAGACATTCTTGTTTCGGCGGCTCTTTGGTGCGTTAGCTTATATGTAGGCGAAAGAAGTGTAAAACAATCATACTGGTTTTGTGATTCATCAACAGTTTATAAGAATCTACTGCTATCACTCTATAGGTATCTTCTTAAATAGGAAGTTTTGACCGGGTTGGTGTGGTGATAATTTGCTTATCTTATTAATTATGGTGATAACGATTAGGAGTAGTGACACTATGTTATCTTACTTCACGCGAATAGTTTTATACTATCCAAATTTTATAAAATTCATAACTTTCACAAATTTCTTTATTGTATTGTTACATATTTTTGTGCAAATTTCACCTAGTGATCCAACTTTCATGTGGTTCTATTAGTATAATAGTTAATTTGACGTTATTTATCACCTCGATATGTAAATATTTGCGGAAATTCAAACTTTGCTATTCTCATTATTTATTTTGTTAAACACCCACTCGTTGTCGTATCGCCAATAAAAGTCACTCAGGGTCCACGCTCATCGTGATATTTGCACTTGACATTATTTTGGATAACATTCTAATTGGCCAAATCAAAGCCTCATGCTCTATTGCTAATACTTTCGAAAGTAGTGTCCTTTTTAATATGTTGGCTTATACCGAGTGACAGATTCTTGCGTTGACCGATAAACTATCCAATTTTGTCACCAGTATTCTAAATAACAATATTATGAGAAAATTTGACGCCAATTACGACTGTTTTACCATACCAATTTTCTTACGGACAATTATCATCGCGTGATACAATGTTGAAACTCATTTCAAGTAATTTTCAAATTTTTAAAAACAGTTTTTCCCAATTGTTCATAGAAAATTAGTTGCTTGTTATGTATTACATAGTGTGTGACATTTATTTGTCAATTTATGATCAAAAGTGAAGTACTTTCAATAACTTTTCCGATCAACTTGTGTGTTTTATATAATTATTACATATTAAGATTATTTTATCCTAAGTGATGGGTCTTTTTATATGGATATTATTTTGTTAATTTTCCCTTTCCCTTTCTGAATTGTTTTGAGACTCACAACGCGGTGAGTTAATGTGTTCTTTTAAAGGTACCACCACCAGTGCGTGTCCCGTGGTGCATGACGCCCTGTCCTGCGAATGTTCCCATGGGACGCAGGTGCCATTGTAATATACTTCTTTTGAATTATTCATGGGATCATTGTTGGCCTTTTACGGTCAGATGATGTTGTAAATTACATTTTAGATACTACGGCAGCTTAAGGAGTTTTATTCATCCATCCTTGGCACCTGAGTGTACTAAAGATAAAGAATATGTGGAATGTTTCAGAAAAAGGTTGCTTCCCACGGTAATTCAAAGTGTCGGGACAAAATCAGTTTAATAAAATGTTTTTATTGGAAGATATAGCATACATTACAAGTACTTAATCATTCATGGATGAACACCTCTTATTAAGATGCAATTGCATATTAATAATAAAATAATAAATAATTAATAAATATTTCGGACATCTAACACACAACGCCATTTAGTCCCAAACTAAGCAGAGCTTGTATTATGGGTACTAGATAACTGATATTACTACACAAATACTTTTTTTTTTGTAAATACATACATATTATACATAGAAAACACACAAACTCCGAAACAAATATTTGCAGACCATACAAAATTTGGTCCGACCCAGGATTCGAACCCGAGACCTCATGGACAGCAGTCGCGTACGCTACCACAGCGCCACCGAGGCATATATTATTAGTGAAAAGAAACTTTTATCTATTTAAAATACTTTATAACTTTAGTTAGATATAACGTCAATTGTACTAAAGAGTGTTATGGCTTTAAACTGATGACATCATAATCTGTGTTCTATTCAGCTGTCATTAATGGTGTTGTGTAAACAGTTCAAGAAAAATTGTAATCTCAACGAATGAACACAGTGGGGGAGATCGTTTTTTGTTTTTGCGAATGACGGTCCCCATTTCATGTCATCCACATTTTTTTATATTTTTTATCATTAATTCCATCACGACGAAGACTTGAAGACTCGAAGACTTAGAATTGAAGACTTGAAATACTTGACATTGGCAGAAATAGCTGATCCGGCTGATTGCCATTCATCAAAAGAAGAAGAATGAACACAGTGCAATAGAAAAATGACGCAGCTAACATAGTAATGGTAAAACAGTACCATTACCTACATATTTTTATGTTAATTACCGTCAAGCAAAATAAACTTTCTGATACTCATACATGTTAACTTATTCCAGTAGGTTTTAGGACTACTTTCATTGTAATAATGTAGGTTATTTCTAATTGTTAAATGTTAATTCCCGTTTCTTTAGAGTTTAATATCGGTGTAAGTGTGATTATTCTGTTTATAGAGGTATATTCATTTTCTTGTTATGTAATTTTACTTTTTATATGAAGTTTTAGTGATTTTTACGCACGTGCATGAGAAACCTTATCCGCGATGTTTTTACATAATAAGAAAATATCTTATTTACCGCCACCCACGGACATCTACAATACAAGAGGCGTCATAAGTGCGTTGCCGGTCTTTGGAAGATGGGCAGGGGATAGGGTAGAGGTTGGAATATAGACCTCCTGTATCCTCAGTCACTCAGTGAAGCACAGCGCAAGCCCTGTTTCACACCAGTTTTCTGTGAGGCCGTCTAACTCCCGTCGGCCAAAGCTTGGCTCTCCCACGATAAAGGATGCTAAAAAGGTCGTAATAGTATTTATCATCCTGTAAGTGTATATAGTATATAGTGTGTGTGTGTGTGTGTGTGTGTGTTAGTGTGTGTAATGTGAAAGTGAGTAGGTGCTATTTCGGTGCATGATAATGTAAATGATATTTTTAACCATTCAAGTAGATGATTAGGTGTGTTACTTGTATGTGAGCTACCCGAAGTTTTTGGATACCGAAAATTCGTGTTGTGGTTGTCTGGAAGAGATCGCTGTGAGCGATAAGACCGCCTATTGTATCATTTGCATATTTGTGACTTTGTTTTAACTTTGTAATTTTGCATGTAAACAATAAAGATATATAAATAAATGTAAGGTCTCGATCTGAGTTTTCGTGATTTGTTCAGTGTTTATCAACATCGCGTATAAAATTGACCAGACTATAACTGTCCATGTGAATTTTATGTTTAGATTTATCTTCAACTGTGGTAGAAAGCAACATCTTTATGTTTCATAACATTCTCCGCGACATATCTAGTCTACGATATATTTCCGTCACCTGATTTCGCCTCGATAACCAGTCATTTTAGTTTATTGAAAGCAATGTTCGACTTATGTTACCGACTCGCCGCTTACTGCAAATGGTTCGCAGCATCCGACTAGTGAATTACGCTTCATTTTTAACCATTCACCACCCATTGTTAGTAAGTACACTGTTTGAATCCATCTCGACTTAAATTATGACCTTCCTACCAACGTTCCAGTTTAATAGGTGAAACTTTTAGATGGTATGTCTTGTATGATTGACTATGTTACTTTCTTTGTTGTTACGAGTTTTGCGCGCGGAGAGCAGAGCATGACAATCGGATTTATTGAATTTTATAATTTGTTTTTTACTTTCCCTGTTTATAGAATATACGTCGGTTATCACTGTAAAAAGTAGCCTATCTCCTTTCTCAAGAATCAAAGTATCCTTATACTAAACATTGAAATCGGTGCAGCGGTTTATTCGCGAAAGCGTAACAGATAGACAGATAGACAATTACTTTCGAATTTATATTTTAATGTTAATATGAACCCTTTACCTGTAGGTGTCTAAATGACCTTGGGATGTTTTTTTATTCGATCGAAATAGATTTTTAGTTGGACTGTGTGAACTGTGTTGTATTTGTTAATGTTACATAAAATGTAGTTTTAACATAAGGTGGCGAATGTTAGGATCTAATCTAGCTTACAGTAAACGCGATTTAACCGTTCTTGCGTCGCGTTGCGTGTTCAAAATAGTTTGTATTTCGACTAATGGCGGTCAGGCACGGAAGCAGCCGATCGTGGCACTTTAACCTCGCCGAAAGTTATTGGTATTAATAATAAAATTACAACTTTCCCAACAATTATTAAGAGTCACTTAGCACAGTTCTGGACATAATGATATAAAGGCAGACGATCTTTGCCTCGGTGTTGTGTCGTGACGAGAATAAGCGCGTTTTTGCGCATTCAGTCTCACTTTCACGTCATGTCCTTATTAGTTGGATATTGTTAAAAATTTCGATTTCGTTTAGATGCCGTGGGGCGTTTGACCATAGATTATGTGCTAGCTGAAATAACAATCTATCTGTGGGTTCGTTGCTCTTAAGATCGTAACGTATTTAGACTAAAGATAGCTGGTCTGACATGCGATTTTCGCTTGTTGATTTGCGTCCTGAGGCGCTCATAGTCCAGTTGCACTCGGTGATTAGAAACAATCAGCGAGGGCAAGCAACGACGGCGCGGTCAGTACCTGGATGGGTGACCGCTGGTGGCTTGTTACCATGAGCGTCTCCGTGATTCGGAGGTCACGTTAAGCAGTCGGTCCCGGTTGTTATCATAGGATAACAGTCGTGAAGCTTAGTTGGAGGCCTTCGGGCGGCTTAAAAACATCCAACGGTAAGATTACGTAGCCACAACGTTGTCTTGCCAGTCCCCAACCCGCATTTGGCCAGCGTGGGGACGTATGGCCTTAACCCTCTCCTGAGAGGAGACACGAGCCCAGCAGTGGGACATTATGGGTTGTTGATGATTTGCGTCCTAGAACGGTCTAGTGTTTCTAGTGCATTAACCTGTTTTTGTAGTTATGTTTTTCTAGTTGTTGCTCGTGTATATGTCGGTTATCCTGATAAAAGTCACCTATGTTCTTCCTCAGGAATCAAAGTATCTCCATGCCAAATTTCATTGAAATCGCT
Organism: Hyphantria cunea; assembly: GCA_003709505.1. Classification (NCBI taxonomy): domain Eukaryota; kingdom Metazoa; phylum Arthropoda; class Insecta; order Lepidoptera; family Erebidae; genus Hyphantria; species Hyphantria cunea. The sequence goes on along the minus strand of PKRV01001639.1, from coordinate 200,740 downwards.
GCAGTGGTTCAGTCGTGAAAAGCGAGACAGACAGATAGGCAGTGTTCCCTTCGCATTTATGATATTAATATGGATTGATTTGTCTAAAGAGCAGTATTACGAGTAGATTTCACTAAAGAGTAATGCAACATGTATGTCATATACATGACCTTACCTATATTTTCAATGTTGAGGTACGAGTTGGTCAAGGTCAATAATATATTTGTTCTTATACTTAAGAAGGGAGATTTTTGATTGCAATGAACATTTTAAACATCTTTAAAAATTAATATATATGACAGAATATAATATATGCTGTTATAACATAAAAGATAACTATTATCTGTCTGAAATTATAAGGAATCTTACGACAAACTTGACCTTGACGATAATTCGGTGATAATATAATTTTATACATGACATATGTAGATTTTTTGTGTTCATTTTACAATGGATATTGTTATATTTTGACTACCATGTTGACTCCCGAATTGAAGAACCGAATTCCTAATTTTTATCGACGATAGACCAATTCTGATAGCATAAATTTAAAAGTAGAGTATATGCTTTTCAAATACATAAGATTTTGTGACTCGGTTGTAGGCGCCCGATGTTTTAAGCGCGAAAGTTGGGAATTTAAAAGTAGAATATGTGCTTTTCAAGTACATAAGATTTTGTGACTCGGTTGTAGGCGCCCGATGTTAAGCGCGGAAGTTCGGAATTTAAAAGTAGAATATATGTTTTTCAAATACATTAGATTTTGTGACTCGGTTGTAGGCGCTTAATGTTGAGTGCGGAAGTTCGGCGCACGATCACCCAAGGCGTTTGTTTTGCGTGATGGTTGCGCAGGCGCAGTTCTTATTGCTCAGCTAAATGAAATTACATTACTGCCGCTTAACCTTTACAATTGAACTTTTCTAATCAGCTCTTTCATTGTTGCAAAATACTAATCTAGTAATAAGATTTGAGAATTACGAGCTTTCAATTATAGGTATTTTATGTGTGTAGAGTGGTGGTAATGATATGGAGAATTTATTGCATGTCTAATAGGTACTTTAGTAATGTAAAAGAATTCAAACAGTAGATACCGCAACAGTAAACGTCTACCTAAAATTTTGCGTGTTTTCATATCTTATGAAGGGAATCCTGGTCACTAAATCATAAAAAAAATTTATGACTTCTTCCTCGCGTTATAAAGTCGAGTTTACAATGTTGACAAATATTATCTATTAGTATTCTGTAGTAATGCTAGTTGAAGTTCACCATTAAAGCTGAATATTTTTTTCAATCAATATCAATCAATGAGAATCTACAGCTAAAACATTTAAAATAGTTTGAAGCCTTTAGCAATACAATATTAGTTATTACAATGTCGTAGTGTACATTGAGTGTAAAACAACACGGTCGGTAAGTACAGTCAAGTCATTTGTAATTATAATTGATGTCTGTTAGGTCATGTTAAATATACGGTTTTATGTGTGCGTAAAGTTAGAAGATAACCGAAGAGATAGGCAATAGAGGTCCCACGATAACTCATGAGCATGAGGCAAGTATCCGCCTGGCAGAAGGAAATGCGTAATTAGAAAGTGTTATTTCAAATTGACAAGATTTTATCTTAAAAAAAATATTTAAAAAAATTAACTGCTATATTGACAACACCGTAAAACACTAGTGACGGTACAGGAAGAGATATTCATTTACGAAGAGGTTAAAAGCAGAACTTTCTTTTAAACGAACTTGTATTTTGTTCTTTTAACGGCGAGCTTGTGTTGGGGAAATCGATATTTTCATAGAGCATTTGCAACATCTAGCTTTCTTAGAGATGTGGAGAAAGCTTTTGCCTCGGGTAGCCTATATTCAGCCAATCTGTCACATTACAAATTAACTTTCAAAGATTCTGCATCGACGTGTGATCAGTCTGTGACTGACGTTGATAACCACTCATTGTATGACTTACTTCTCTTGGAAAACGTAGAAAAAGTAGTTTATCCGCGGCAGAAGTCCATGGTAAAATTTAAAAAGTGTGTTCATAAATCTTTAGTATAACGTATGAAAAATTAAATTTCTAAAAGTGATGACAAAGAAGTTTGTGAGAGTAGGAAGTCTTATAGTCTGTCATTCTGCTTTATTTGTTTATCTTATCTATTGTGACAGACTGCTATGTTATTGTATATCGACAGTAAGGTATAAAATGATTCAGAGCAACCCAAATATCTTAGAAATCTCACCAATATTTCAATCTAAATTCAAGTATGGTATGTAATTGTCAGATATAACAACTTGAAATGGAAAGAGGTCCTCAAATCGACTGTTTTCGGCATTATTAAACCACTTTAATAAAGTATTTTTAATTGAATTTGTTTTACTTCATATTACTTCTAAAGGAGAAAAATGCAGGGACGACATACAAATTAAAATTTTCATGATTAAAGCGAATTGATGTCAGTAATAGTTTTCAAAAGTTACTCATACACATTTTATCCATAGTGTATAGTGTATAGAGCCTGTTCTTGTTATTGTCATTTTGCAGCAGTTAATTTTTCTCAAATATTTGCATGCCCTGGATGTATCTCAGATAAACGGCCACTCACTTGTGTGAATTGCAACTCAACAAGGTGATACATCGCTTGTATTATCTGCAGAATATAACGCCCTCTCTGCTTTAACATTAAAAATACAGAAATAATTAAAATCTTTACATAGTATAAAATGAATTCCCTTCTGTTCGCTTAGATCTACTTAGATCTACTACTTAACAGATTTTTACTGAGTTTTCAACAATACATAGAGTGATTTAAGACCAAGAATTATTTTATACGTGTAATACACGCATATAATAGTACCGAAAAAAAAAACCGTACGGAGCCGGTCCGGTATCGCTAGTCCTACTAATATTTTAAAAGCGAAAGTTTATAAGTATGGATGGATGTTTGTTACTGAATAGATTTAATGAAACTTTACAACAATATAGCTCATACATCAGAATAATACATAGGCTACAATTTATAAAGATACAATTCACACAATATCTTTGTACCGCGGGGCTCGGCTACTTACATATATTTTCTTTCATGAATTGACTTGTCCCAATATCAGACTCACCTTATTTCATACAAGTAAAATATAAACACTATTTTTGTAACAGTGTATGGTAAAATTAGGTAGTAATATTCTTAAACACTGTAGTGTGAGGGGTTTCAAAAAATTGTACTTATATTTCTGCATATTTTTCAGAATCTGACTCGGTGCATAGTCATGCGTCTTTACTAGCTTTTTGTGTTTATTATTTTGTTACTAAACATTAGTATGTCACACTATTGTCCTAAATTAGTTCTGCTTATATAATATGATAAAACGAACATATTATTGTATAAATCTGTTTGAAAGTCACATTTGTCAGAGAATAAATAATTTATTTACATAGTTTAAAACTATATACTTGAAATTGTCTTGAATTGTAACGATAGTCTTGTAGCTACTTCAGTATATGTTAAACTATATACTTGAAATTGTCTTGAATTGTAACGATAGTCTTGTAGCTACTTCAGTATATGTATAAATAAGTAATTTACGTGATAATAATCAATAAAATCTTGATAGTAAGTTTATGATCTTGAGGTAACTGTGTAGGCTATGATGGAATTACATTACGATTGATTATATTGTGATGGTATTGATTTTATCAGATAAAATATCAGTTTGGAGTTTGAACTACTTGTAGTTACTAGTTTTTATTAGTTAATAAATTCTTTTCGGCCTTCTTCGCCTCGGTGGTGCAGCGGTAGCGTATGCGACTGCTGTTCCTGAGGTCTCGGGTTCGATTCCCGGGTTGGATCAAAGTTTTGTATGATCTACAAATGTTTGTTTCGGAGTTTGAGTGTTTTTTATATATGATATGTATGTACTTACAAAAAAAAGTATATATATGTATTTATATCAGTTGTCTAGTACCCATAATACAAACTCTGCTTAGTTTGGGATTAGATGGCGTTGTGTGTTAGATGTCCGAAATATTTATTATTATTTTTGTTTTTCCTTTTGCTATTCTGTATAATACTGATGTGATTGCGGGACCAAAGGGTGCTACAATGTGTAAGCTATTTGATTTTAAGCGAGAGCGTGAAATAGTAAATAAATATTTTATGGAATTCAAATGTGTATACTTTTTTGATTATTACCTCATATCCAACGAGATGCCTATGCTCGGCAGTAGATTGTAAAAAGCTGTTGATGATGATAGGCATCCGAAGTAGGTATCACCAGCGCATACGCCGCGTCTCGGGGGACGCATTTTTTTTGCAGTTCAAAGATATATATATATATTTTTTAAACATAAATTACGTAATCTAATTTATGCACCTAATGTGTATAGAATAACAAAATACTGGTATTAGTGTCAATCCTCGGTGGGTCGTACTAAAGGTAATCTGGAAGAAATCTCCGTGGGAGTTTAAAGTTATATCACATATGATACGGATACTGTGTTTACTTTAATGATGTACAGTAAAAATATTATATCGAATTTAATTGTAACAATATATTAAAGAGTTAAGTTTACTATAGCAATTAGTATCAGTTTCTCGAAACCTCTGAAGGTGGCCTTGGTAGTAAATATCTATTCACATTGATAGATAACACAGGTCAGATGGTAATCAGTCCGTATAAATGTCCATAATAAACCGCATCAGTCGACCTCAATACACTTATTACAACTTTAATTGTTGTTTATCTATCTATATTATAATATATATATTAAATTTCATGAAGATCGATGGAGCCGTTTCCGAGATTTAGATTACAAACATACTAGAATTGCTCGTCTAAAGGTACAATTAGTACTTAATGATAAAGCTTAAGACTTATTTTCTTTGAACAGTGGTTTTTGTACCTTGACTTTTAAAGTCTAGTCCCAAAGTAAGCAGAGCTTGAGTATTACACCGCTGATGAAAATGCATCGACACTTTTTTATTGTCAATACTTACATCCTATGACATCAAATATTCGCAAATCATACAAACATTTGGTACGAGAAGATATTACTTATATGCAAGTACGAAGTATTCGAAGTACCGTACCAATGGGCAGGGGCGGTACTCCTCTCGCACAGCTGATCAACCTATAATAAAAGCATTATTGCTGTCGTGTTTTGTTAGTGAGCTCTAGGCCCAATGATGCAGAAGCATCACTAGGCCGCCATGGTGTGAGTGTAGGTCACCATTATGCTTTGTCTGCACTCGCAATGAGGATGGTGACCACCACTTTTGGATTCTGTTTATGGTTTCCATCAGGCAGCGTAAAGTCGCTTTGGTAGGCCCATACATAAAAAATAAAGCAGAACTTACACTTCCCGATAATGTGGTAGGCATTAACTTGAGCGGGTCTGCTTGGCTCGCTTGTAGCATGTCAAAAACCCAACTAACTTTTTTTTTTTAATAATAACTATCACCCTTTCATACAATTGATAATTTATCCCACTGCGTGAGATAGAGGGTTACGTTTTTAGACTTTATAAATGTATAATCTCTTTGGCATCCACTGTTGTGGTCAATTGAGGTGCTATTACACTCTGTGACATTAAACGACGCTGATTTTTACATTTTAAGGAGGTAGGTATATATTTTGGAATAGGAGTATATAATGCGTGACACACGTTCCTACTGTGTTTTAAAAAAAGATTTGATATTGAGTAGCTGTCGTGCTCGTAGAGCATTTTATAGCTTTCGTAATAGTTTTCAAGGTCAATTATTGCAAGCCACCGTTAACACTAATAAACGAGTGCCATAATCCGTGCCCAGTAAAATGTCGTAACATTCGTAACTGTATAAGCGTTACTTATAATCTAGGGTTGCCAGCTTTCTTCAGCTAAACAAAGACAATATTAGCTCCAAATTGAATTTAAGTTAATTAAGGGAATTATGGTACACATTTATTTCTAGTTCATAGTTTTTAAAAGTTTTAATTTTAGCTTTTAGATTACCATTTATATGTTAATTGATTCGTTGAATATTAAAATGAAATTGATGAATTTTTGTAGCGTGGTTTAGCTGCCCTTAGCATACTACTTTGAAATATTAGAAGAAAAATGTTATCGTTATAGAAAAATGCTTTGACTTTCTTAATCATGTAGTTTTAATTACTACACATAAAATAGAAATAAATAGTACATATTGACTACACCTCTGTTGTTAAATTTTTAGGACTTCTAAACACACAACGCCATCTAGTCCTAAACTAAGCAGAGCTGGGATTACGGGTAATAAACAACTGATATAAACACATTCAAACTTTTTTTTTGCAAATACACGTTATTCATAAAAAACACCCAGACTCCGAAACAGATATTTGCAGATCATACAATCATTTGGTCCGACTTGGGATTCGAACCCGAGACCTCAAGCCCATTAGTCGCGTACGCTACCATCGTCAGGCAGTCAAAAATGTTTATGTAAAGTAACCAACGTCCAAAGACCTATAAAAATTTGGGACGAATAATAATAGCATACGTAAAAAAGTCAGTTGCTACGAGCGTCTAATAACCCAGCTCTAACTGGTGGCAAAAAATCAATAAATCCCATTAAACCATGGTCGCACCTGTCGACCTTGAGATACATGCTGTATCAAAACAAACTGATCCGCCCTACAACTCTATCTTATCAGCTTTATCGCCATTAGTTGCATCTGGGTCAAGTGATGAAATGGCACAGTTTAAGCGTGTGTATGTTAGACAAACACTGTGTGGATGATAGTGTTGGGTTTTGTTTGGCTGGTCATGTTGTATAATTAAGGCTTTTGGAAAATTACAGTTTTTCATTTTTAAAAAGACAACTCCCGCGTTATTGCCATACATCCTGTGTTGCGGTGGACTTTACAAACATGCATGAAACGGATACATAACACCCAGACTCAGAACAATCATTTTTAGATCACACAAAGTGTTATCCCATGTGAGATTTAAACCCACAACACTTGGCGCAGTAGCGACCACTTAAACCACTAGACCAACCGTGCAGTTACACTAATACACCGATGCTTCATACCTGTCCGGGGTAGGTTGATACATCTGACCTGTAGTTAGCGCCGTGGAGCCTTTAATATCAGATTCTTTTTCACGATTCGGTATACGTCTTTCGGTGCTTACCAGTACCAGCTCAGTCACTAGAGCCTGATAACCTCGTCCTCATCTCTTTTTTGAACATTTCCAAACATCGTAGTGCCTATCTTGTTGTCAAATCTTGTCATTACTTACTGAAAATACTTCTACTCTCTCAGCAGTTTATTACTTTATTTTGTTGACTCAGGATCTAAGAAAACGTAAAAAATACATTTATAGCAACGATTTACAAGCACCGTAGCAGTTTCCAGACAATTAAGCGCCTAAATAAGCCGTTATCGGCTCTTGTAAAGTGACATAACCTCAGTACAAACATGCGTGCACGTACTAAACAAGCCGGCTTCACGTGACGATAATATTGGCGTTATACAATGCTTTGTTTTGCACTGAATTTGCCGTTTGAAGTTTTTTACGAACGTTCACACCCACCTTTGTTTGAAATACGCCAAGTGGTATTGATTTTGACAATATTGTATCACGCATTGTTTCTCTGTTAGTAAATTTATTTTTTCTACTATTCAGCTGACCCGGCAAACTTCCTACCGCCAAATTTTTTTTAAGGTAAATAAATATAAAACTACAGGTTTTTTTTTCATTTTCTTATATATAACACTTGTCATGAAAATAACAAACATATAAAAAAGAATTATCTAATTTAGTTCCGCACCTCAATGGGGGAAAAACGGAACCATATTTTAACCCTCCCAAGGGAATCAAAACTCATAGGGTACTTCCCTTTGAGCTAAAACTATGAAATTTGGCAAGTAACATTTTTATAGACCAGATACAGAACACAATCTCATTCTTCTATATTTTCATTCTTCTTTTTCTTCTTTCTTCTTCTTCTTCTTCTTCTTCTTTCTTCTTCTTCGGGTGCCTCTTCAATCCTAGCCATCCTACCATTGGCTAGGTGGAATAGTTTCTCAACGGGGGTGATACCGGTCCACTCCCGGATATTACGTAGCCACTATTTTTTCCTTCGTCCAGCGCGTCTCTTCCTTTCCACCTTGTCCATCATTATCAGTTGAAGCAGCATATATCTTTCGTGCCTAAGCACGATAGATATATGCTGCCGAGATATTCAATTTTGCGCTTTTAGGGACGCGCTGGGGGATACTTTAATTGGGAGTTGAAATTTCAAATCGAAGCTACTAGTTTAAATGAGGTGTTATACGAAAGGGCTTGAACACATGCACATTGCTAAATATAACCTATGTACGGAATTCTCGGCGGGCGAGTCCGACTCTCACTTGTCCGGTTTTTATTTATATAGATTCTTTAACGAATACTTAATTATCTGATGCACAATGTAACTGTTATTTATAATGATAACTGTCTTGGTGCCCGTTTATTTTTCATGAGTAGTGTCTCTCCACATTAAGTTGTTTAAGGTCTAGTTAAATCGTATCTCGGTATAATAACAACTTTCTCTTAAAAGTTTATTCTCTGACGTATGATTTACCAAAACACCAGACTTCTATTCTAACGACTGCCTCGGTGGCGCAGTGGTAGGTATGCGACTGCTGTGCTTGAGGTATCGGGTTCGATTCTCGGGACGGAACAAATGATTGTATGATCTGAAAATATTTGTTTCGGAGTTTAGGTAATTTGGTTTTTTCAATATGTATATATATATAAAAAGAATGTTTATATGTACAATATTTATATCAGTTCTCTTATGCCCTATATATAACATAAGCTCTGCTTACTTTGGAACTAGATGGCGTTGTGTTTTAGATGTCCGAAATATTTATATAATCTATTTAATACCTTTAATATTTTTGTAGGAAATAATTAACTTGATAATATCTTAATATCTGTGATCCATAATATTTAATAAATTGCTGTGAAGTTGTGACTGATTAACGAAAGCTATTCCAGATAAAACTTAATGAAAAATTATGTTAAAAGTGTCGGTAGCTATATTTTGGGTAGAACGTCTTAAAAATAATATTTATTGGTTTCCGTATTTAGTCTTCAAGCAACTTTCTTGTTGTAAAACTTTGATATTTAATCAAAACATAAAGTTTCTAATAGAAATCATGGCAACATATCGTTTTGTGCTGTTTCAATTAGTTAGTGTTTTCTTTGTTATTGATGAATTATTCACAAGCGCTGTATATTTAATGATATAAAAATAATCTTAAAAATCATTTATTCTGAAGAATAGTTCCCACAATAATTTACGCTTAGTGCGTTAGTTTTGTTAAACATAGCTGCGCCTCTCTGGATTTACGCGCGGTTTTTATTGCTTTTGCATCGTTTCTTTTTCTAAAAAGAAAGTAGTCCAAGTTACTTCTTATATCACCAGCTGTCTATCGTTCAAAATGCCATCGAATTCCGTCCAGCCGTTCCAGAGATTAGTCGGAGCAAACATAGAGAGACAAAATAAAAAAAATAGATGTGAGTACCGTAGTAATATATATTTTTATATGCAAATGCATAGCATTAGAATTAACAGCTTCTTACTTCTTATTACATAGTAAAAAGCAAGAAGCTCTTAATTCTAAATCACAAACAAACACTTCAGTTTTTTTTTATTTGTATAGATGACAATAAAAACAACTGAAATTGTATTGTCAATTACCCGTTGTCAAAAACACGTTATGACTGGGTAATTATTATTTGAAAAAAAAAAACCTTTAAAGTGTGTTCGTCCCGACTCGCTTTATTACATTGCAAAACTCTAATATTATGCAAATACGAAAGATAAATGATAAGATATCACAGAAACAAATGTAATGCACAAGACAATTATTTGTATGACTTACACAACATTTGATAAGGTGCAAGCGCTCAAATATGTCGCCATCTTGTTTTAAATGCAAAAAAATTAAAGGATGATATCACTAAAACGATTACACACTCAAATAACACGGTTTGAGATGTCGCACTGGCATCAACTCTTTATTTACAGTCCTCAATAAAACCACATTTGCTAGAAATGACACAGAAACGGTGTTAATAAAGTTTTATAGATTCATGTAGTTTATGCTTAGCGAAGTGCCGTGTAGACAAGATGGAGAAAGTCTACTCAGATGGACTAGACCATATTTAAAAAGAATCAATTTTTAAATTTCGAACGTAATAAACGAATCTCAATTTTAATAAGAGTGTGTCGTTTTACCATTTGAAATATTGATTGGTCACACTAAAGAAAAATATTTAGTATAGGTAGATTCATTTAGAACAGTTCAATCTGGACTGATTCCCATTAGATTCAAGGTATATTTTAGATTCTTATCTACATATTTATTTTACTGCTACGAATGACATCTTACAGTTTTAAAATACTATAGTGTTTGTTTAGTACGTCTCTTGTCATTCAATGCTATTTGACACGGCAGTTACCTTGGTAATGAAGCTACAAAAAATTGTGATGGAACATCAGGAAACGTGTTTAAAAAACACACATAATAATCTTTACCTCATTTTAGTGAAGAGTTAGTCATAACTGTTTAATGTGTTTGAAATATGAAACTGTGATTATGTTTTTAGACGCCCACACTTACAGAGTAGCCACAGCAACACCGTTTATAAATACGTGGGTTCAAATACGTTATTCGCCGAACCGATAATCGAGGTCCTGATAAAAATTGCGTTGATACTTGACTCGATTGACGTTGCGAAACAGGCAAATGATGTCATTATCAAGTTGTTACTAAAGTTGGAAAGATCACGGTCAATCGTAAACAAATTTTCTTGATTGTTGCTCAAATGTTTAGTTGCTGTTTGCGGTTTTATTGTACCTTTGTTTTTTCCGCTCGCATTTCTAATACAATGTTTAATTTAAAATGTTGCTTTCGAATCTCCATTAAAACTAGCGATGGTATCGTTCTTATCTGTTCTAATGTCTACCAGAATCGAATTAACACATTCGACTTTGCAGTTGAAGGCCCTATAATCACGTCACGTAGACCGTTAAATTATGTAACAGAATTCTACGATTATTGCCAGTCCAAAATATATGTTTAAAAAATTTGTTGTTTGTATATTGGTAAGTTGTCTTTACTCCAGAGGAGGAATTCTTAGCCTCGATTCCTATCTCGTTATTGAATTGAAAAAAAACACTTGAATTCGGTCTTCCTACTAAGGTCTTTTAAATCAAGGCCTATACGTTATATGTACATATATAAATAAGCGTGGGCATCTAACTCCCAACAAGGATTTAGTCAATCGAAGGTAAAGTCAATTTACAATTTTATTATATTAGATTTTTTTATGTATGGGTCTGCCAAAATTACTCTACTATGCCTGATGGAAAGTATAAGCAGAATCTAAGACTCCATACTCATTGCGATTGCAGGCAATGCAATAAAAATTATCATTCATGGTGTTTTCTTTCAATTCAACGTAAATACTTATGTAGGTAGTTATGTTGACGTAGGTGGTACTAATTTTCTGCCAATTGAAGTAGGAAGTATTATCGCGCGCAACTTCCTAACAGGTCTACTTAACTTAAGTGACCACGATCGAACTCATAACATGTAGTACCTTTTCCGAACAAGAACATGATTCAATATCTACTGAATATAAAAAGCTAAGTTAAACGTACGCAAACTCATTACGCACTCACGCTCAGTTATTTCTATCGATCGTTAGTATAAATTGATTATTTTCATTATAACGCACGAAGGGGACGTGCCGCCTACACTTTTTACGTGGTACTATCCACTTATTGCGTTTTACAAATAAATTGTACTGCCTATGGGTTTATTTTTCATGACTTTCTTAAGAACAATTTCTATACAGTATGAATGAAAAACTACTTGTTCGTTCGGTGTGTAATCGTAACTTACACTTGTATTTTCAAAATACTATTACTGCTACTTTAGTTCTGCTATATGCTGATGTAATGTGATAGATACGTGATATGTAAATATGCTTTCTTGCTTAAAAAAACGCTTCCTGCTGTCCATTAAATTAATTAATGAAGCAATGTATAATTTAGATTTGGTTGAATAAAGGCGGTAATGAATATTTGATTTCACTAGCTGACCCACGCAACCTCGTCTGCGTCTCCTATTGCCAGTAACGGGATGTTATAAAACGTCAACAAATTTATTTACCAAAAAAAACCTAATAGTGAGCCTACCTTAAAATACAGACATAGGCTCTCATAGATTTTTTTAGACCTTTTTAAGGGAAACAACTCTGTCATACATTGTTTTTGTGTAACTTTAACCATTTAGACTGTGCACGCAATGTAATATCTCAAAAGGAATAGTTTTCGTTTGTTCTATTTGGTCGTAGTGTGATAATGTATTGCCTAGAGCCTTTCTTGATAACTGGGCTATATAACACTGAAAGAACTTTTCAAATCGGGCCAGTACTTCCTGAGATTAGCGCGTCCAACCAAGTTCACGTGTTATTTGGCGATGACAGTAATTGTAATTCACTACTTAAATATGTAGTCTGTAACAGAATAAGTACCTAGTTGTATAAACCATTGAACTACAAGCCACTTGAGCAGCAATATAATAGTGAATATTTTTTTGCGCTATCGAGGAAGTCAGATGGAACGATTCTCATTTCGTTAATCTCACTGGAGACACATACTGATCACACACTAACAAGGTTTTGGTACTTTTCTAGCCATAATTACCTTTTTTATCATAACAAAGCTATCTAGACCTTGGTGGTTTTGGAAAGAGTCAGGTTGCCGCTACTACGGGGAGCAGTGCAGCGCAGTCTCTTTCTGTAAAGAGGTAATGTTCGGAACAAAGCCACTGAAAGGGAGAGGGCCGATCCCGAACTTAGAAGATGTCGTTATCAGCGATAAAGAATATTTTTTACTACTAAACTAGTCAGCCTGCTCCGAACGCATAATGAGCTGCTTGCATGAATGTATGTATATTAAATCAACGCTACCATTACTAAGTTATCTTTATCACTGTATTATTCAATAATCTATAACTGTACATCTAGCTGCATTTGATTTCTCTTTCATAAAATAATTTCTAAGATCCTAAGTAGAATGAATGTCGTACGTCCGAGATTTACATTGCACGGCATTCATATCTAAGGTTATAAGAGTAGGAGGTTTGATTGCCTCGGTGGCGCAGTGGTAGCGAACGCGACTGCTGTCCATGAGGTCTCGGGTTCGAATCCTGGGTCGGACCAAATGTTTGTATGATCTGCAAATATTTGTTTCGGAGTTTGGGTGTTTTCTATGTATAATATGTATGTATTTACAAAAAAAAAGTAAGTATTTATGTATTCATATCAGTTATCTAGTACCCAGAATACAAGCTCTGCTTAGTTTGGGACTAGATGGCGTTGTGTGTTAGATGTCCGAAATATTTATTATTATTATTTATTATAATTGCTAGACAGATTACACTGCAACACACTTGGTTTTTGAGTGTCCTGTAATCGTGAAATGTCTGTAGGGCTGTGTAATTGATCGTAGCCATCATCAGCCTTGAAAGGTCCACTGCTGGATATAGACCTCTTTTAGACCAAAAAGTACAATGCGCAGACTCAGCCGCAAATATTAGCCGCAGGTGTAACATAATGTGTAGTAATGTTATGTCAGGATGGGTTTGTCACGAGTCCGCGAAGGGTGAATGCACTGTACGCAAATATGTGTTCCGTTAAAATAAATCTTTGTACGTTTCATTATTTTCGCCTACCTGTTGTTTTGTACCGTATTGTGGATCATTGTTTTTAGCTATTTATTGGAATGGTAATGTTTAAGCTTGCGTGACACCCAAGTGTCGGTAACTAGTTAACGAAAATACTGAAACAAGCTACAGGATGAAGTTAACGAAAATACTGAAACAAGCTAAAATACTGAAACAAGCTACAGGATGAACCTTAGTGGTTCCTAATAGATTGAACATTTTTTTAAATAAGTTAAGTCTTTAGAATACGTTGATGTACGTTCGATCATTGTTATATACGTAATCATGAGTATACATACTCATCAATAGGCTATAACAAGCTGTTTTGAATCGTATTGATTGGGATACATTAGATGCGTACATGATTTATTTGTTGCATAGAAAGTGTATCCAATGAATCTATGGTATAAGAAAGTAGAGTATCATTAATGTCTGCAGTATATTTTCACAAAGAAAAAACTCTCTGTTTGCCCATAAATTTACGTTTTTTTAATAAGGGATAACATCTACGCACAGATATCTATTTTGTTGTCACCTGACACTAAGATAATTAAAAGATTGGAGATTGCAAAGGAAATACGTTAACTAAGTTCCTGCTTAATTCTTTTTTTAATGAGCCCTTCACAAAACATTTAGAGCAACTACTAAATAAAACAATCCGATGGTGTTGCTATAACGAAAAATTCGTAAATGACGTGCAAAGTAAATGAATAAATGATAAATGAATTAAAAATTAATAAGTATTTATACAAATTCGTAACTGTAACCGAGAATATTTGTGGATAAAAATAATTAAAAAGTAAAAACCATAAACCTGTTAGCTAAGATTATAAATATAATCGCTGTTACTTAATAGATGTATGTATACACACATAAACAACTTACAGATATTACTCTCCTTTTATTAGTCTATAATAAATCTAAAAAGGATAAAGTCGCTCCAAGTTTCAGTACGCCACTTGTCCATAAACTGTATTATTTTCTAAAATTGTAAATACATACACACTCACGTTATTAGTTCAGATGATTTATATTTACACAATATGGCAGTGAAATAATTGGAGATTACGTTTTGTGATATATTATGACGAATGACAATAATACGCTAAATTATTGAAAATTATAATTTGCATTTTTTATGGAATTCAAACGAGCATATATGTGGACACCTGCAACACCAGATGGGAAGGGAGATGAGGGGAAGGGTTGGATTATGGGCCTCCGGTATCCGCACTCACTCGGTGAAACACAGCTCAGGCGCTGTTTCACACCGTTTTTCTGTGAGGCCATGGTATCACTCCAGTCGAGCCTGCCTATGCATCCCGAAGAGTGGCCCACCAACGGCATTTCTAAAATAGGCGAGAGTTATATAAACTTTTTATTTTTCAATCAGTAGGAATTTAATAAATTAATAACGCAGTGGGTAGAAGGATATTAAAACAAGCCATGGATCTAATTAGAGACCATTCTTAAAGTGGCCCGTCTTGAATACTTTTTAATGTACCAATAAGAGTAGGTAGTGCTAACAAATTTCAAAAGGTGTCTCAAGAAACTGCCCACTTCATAATCTGGCCTTTGCGTAAGAAAATTAGACTTTCATATAGGCAATAACAAGCACTTCGGCATATTTAAGTATAGTGTGAAGCTATATTAGTGATTAATACTCATTATTAAATGTAGCAGAACGAGCACTGGCTTTTTATGTGCGAATAAGCAAGTAGTTTGCAATGTTCAATGAATTTAAGATGTATTGCTATGATTAAATTCTTCAAATGTAGTGATGCGAACGTTATAGGTTATAATGGGTTTTTTAGTCGAGTCGAAATAGTACGGTGCATTCATTTAGTAATATAACGGCAGTACCCTTAAAATTAAGGCATAATTGAGATTGAAGACGCGTTTGTTTAATGAAGTAAGTGTGGAGAATTAATAAGGATAAGTATGGAAAGACAGTAAGTTTTAAACAGATGAAAAGAAAGAGCCGAATAAGAATATTTTGCACTAATTTCCAATAAATTTGTGAATAGATGATAAAAGTTGTGTATGGTTTACTAAATAGCCGTGTGATTTTAGTTGTCACAGCCACTTCCTACTGCACCAAGTGTTGTGGGTTCAAATCCTACATGGGACAACACTTTGTGTGATAAATTGTTGTTCTAAGTCTGGGTGTACTTTGTGTCCGTTTCATGTATGTTTGTAAAGAACCCCGCGACACAGGAATGTATATTCCTAAAGCGGGAGTTGTCTTTTTAAAAATTAAATTAAATTAAATAAATGAGATAGCGGTAGCAACGGTTATGTTGGCGTTGAAAGCTCACTAGGTACCAACTGAAACTTTGCTTGTCTGCCACTTCATTTCTGTGAAACTCATTATTACTTGTTAACGTGAAGCTGTACAGATGTATGCTGTGACTGTTGTGTGTGCACCGTGAAATTGTCGCGAGTTCGCATGAGTTGAACGACCGGATGGTGTTCTGTTGATGAAATGCATAGCAATCTGGAGAGGTGGATATTTATCTAACAGCCTTGTGGTCAACTGACAAATATCCACCTCTCCACTTGCTAATGATGTTTTGTGACGTCAGCATGTCGATGACGGTAACCGTGACGCGAACTCAGACTACCAAAAATTATATTTGTTCACCTAAAAAGTGCTAAACGCGCCTAAAGAAGTTTCCCTTCTAAAAATCTCTTATTAATAAACGCTATCTAATTTTAAACAGCAGTTCTGATTTATTTTCAACTTTAAATCCCCAAGTTTAAAGTTGAAAATAACACAGAACTGTTGCTAAGGGTTAGACTCCTAAAGACGAATAAAGTACGTTAGACAATCATTATCCCTCATTTGATACGAGAGTCTGGTTTAATAGACTATATCGAGGCTGTCACGCTGTGCATCTGTTCATCTATCTGTGTGCCTAAACCTATCTTATTATTATTTAGGGCATAACGCACTTATCTTGTAGAAAACTTCGCAATTCTGCCGTGTCATTTTTAAGTGAAAGTTAAACAGTTAATGTATGTCTATGTATAAAGATTTCCCTGAGAGAAATATAAAAAAGTCTTTAGGTAAGTCATGGTAAATAATCATTGCCAGATGTGTTGATTGACTGTTACGACTTCCACAGGATAAATAGGTAGAACTAAAAAAAAACTTTATATTTGGAACACTGTTTAATGTTTTGTTTTTGTTACAGATGACAGCAGCAGAGAAGAGGTTACATCAGAACAACAGGTAAATAAAAATATAGTTTGAATTAATTAATTAATTACTTTGAAATATTTTTTAAATAAAATTTATTCCAAACTCAATGTACAAGGTTTTCGTGATTCTTAAGAACAGGCTTAATTTATTATTAATTCATAAGTACATATACGGTTACAACTAAGTACTTATTATGTCTTGCTATCAAAGTACAATTCTTAATCTCATTACTAAGCATGGTCAATATTTCAAATTAGTGATCTCAATGATCTAGGTAAGACTTGCGTTTTAGGCAGTTACTGTTCTTTGGACTACAAGGTTGGCGTAGTGGTTTCAGTGGTCGCCACACCGCTTCTTACTGCGCCAAGTGTTGTGGGTTCAAATCCTACATGGGACAACACTTTGTGTGATCCATAAATTGTTGTCCTAAGTCTGGGTGTACTTTGTGTCCGTTTTATGTATGTTTGTAAAGATCCCCGTGACACAGGAATGTATATTCCTAATGCGGGAGTTCTTTAAAAAAAAAAAGAAAAAGAATTACTTTCTTTCTATAAAAATACTTCTTTTTAATATCACAGAAAATTTTTATATCGATAGGAAATTTTCACTCTGAGTTTATATTTTTTAGAAAATTTATTCTTTGGCCATAACCTATTGAATAAACGATTAATAAATCTATTTATATTCAGTAACGATATCACTAAGCACACAAAATACTGATAAGTAATGAGAACTTCCTCTTTTGAAGTATCTTCTTGAATTGAATTATATTTTGTAATACCGATTACCGGCTATTCACATATCTTTAAATATCCACATATATATGGAGTGATGTAAAGCCAGAAGAGTTATCGATATCGAGGATAGTTGTGGGGTATTTATCATCACGCTGGGACTAAAAGATGCAGAGTATACATAAAAAATGTTTAGAAATCGGAAAAAAAACCTTTAAAGAGCTTCCTTTTCTTGCACTGCTTAAACGATTAAAGTTTCAGAAAAACAGCGTATGAAATAATTGTTCCTCTTTACAAAAAGTCTACGACAACACGTCTTTAACGTTGGCTCACTATAACCTTTTTTATGGTTTTTTATGGCAATACGCGAGACGCTGACGAGGTTGCTTGGGTCAGCAAGTAGTTCATAGCCTTCTTCAAGAGTAAGGTGACAAAGTTTTAACTTAAAAAGTCTTAATCGCTAATATTTTAGTAGACATCAGACCGTTTAATATATAGGTATACCCTACAAGACATCTTGGTGACTGTCGCGGGAAACCATTGTTGTGGAGCCGTGTCATATCATGCCATCTTTCGATTGAGATGATGATGATGTAAACTTAACCCAGAGCCTTATTAAATGACCTTTTAATAATAATAATAATGAAAAAGAAATGAGAAGTCAAAAGTACCTGGACGAACGAACTTTGCTTGGTATTTTTTTTGTAAATATTCTAAAAATATTTCCTAGCTATATTGACTAAGATGGATTGACGCAATTTCTTGAAAATCGTTGAAGCCGTTTCCCAGATTCATATTATATATATATGTATTGACTGCCTCCGTGGTGTAGTGGTAGCGTACGCGACTGTTGTCCGTGATCCGTGGTCAGTGGTCTCGGATTCGAATCCTGGGTCGGACCAAATGTTTGTGTGATCTGCAAATATTTGTTTCGGAGTTTGGGTGTTTTCTATGTATGTAATAACAAATAAAAACATTTTATGTATTGATATCAGTTGTCTAGTGCCCATAATACAAGCTCTGCTTAGTTTGGGACTAGATGGGGTTTTGTGTTAGATGTCCGAAATATTTATTTATTTATTATTATTATTCAAGAATTAGTCGTTTAAAGGTATTTTGTTTGATAGATTCATGGATATGTAATAATAATAATAAATAAATATATCTAACACACATCGCCATCTAGTCCCAAACTAAGCTGAGCTTGTATTATGAGTACTAGATAACTGATATTAATGCATAAATACTTTTTTTTTGTAAATACATGCATATTATACATAGAAAACACCCAAACTCCGAAACAAATATTTGCAGATCATACAAACATTTGGTCCGACCCAGGATTCGAACCCGAGACCTCATGGACAGCAGTCGCGTACGCTACCACTGCGCCACCGAGGCATATATTTATGACAGTATTGTATATAGGAGAAAGTGATATGTTGCACTAATTTAGTGTAGTGTGTGCATCGAATGTATGTGATTAGATAATAATTCACGTCAATGCTGTTATCTGTAACCTAATTCTAGCCCTATCTCTTGATTACACACTTTTTATGGAAGTGAATTATTGGGTCTGGTTCGTGTATTAAAATTGTAATGTCTGCATTTGTATATAAACTATTTTATTTCAATATAATTTACCTACTGTTCCCCTTTAACGTGCAGTACGCCAAGGCATCTATTTCAGATTTTCCTAGTCATATATCTATATAGATTATCATAGTAATTCCGATGTCACAAGGTTAAGTCTTTTATGTCTATTCTGTCTTAATCTCTTATGTTCATTCTAAATAAAGAAATATATTAAAAAACAAAAGAGTATGTTGTGGACTTTCTTCCGTTATACCCTGAATCTTTTTGTATCATAAGACAATTATATTTTTATTGCGTGGTCTTTAGTTTAAATTACATCTATACTTACTCGTACTTATCAAAATCACAAGCTCAGAACTGTTAGCGTTGATTTTCTAATTCGTGCTCAATACTCACAGGTAGACGACTACGCCGTTGTATACCATACACGAAGCTCATTTTTGTACGTTTAGCTCAGGAGCTGGTCGCTATATAAGACAGCTTAACATAATTAACGTGAAAACGCAACGTTTCGTATTTAAAAGAAGGTACATGACCTCCTTCTCAATGACATGGCAGAGTCATCGAAACCATAGCATACTACTATATTCCCTAATACTGATAGTGTACGAATATAAATTAAATTATTTTATTTATTTCTCTCTTTATTGCATTTAAATAATATATTCATTATCATGTATGAGTTAGCACACGATTTGTTAGTCTGCGTGGTGTAGTAGTGAGTTGACTGATAAACTACAAAATACACATCGTTATTCGTGGTTAACCAGCCTGCTACTAGTAGAAGGTTATAGAAAATATTTTTTTTGCCGTCAGCTCCTAGTCTACATATAGTTTCCATTGGAGAACTTATTGCGTATGCACACAATTAACCTATTTCATGTCTCGACGTTTCAATAAAAACGGGTGGCACTTAGGGACCGTGCAGTACCGTTTTCTGTTAGAACCTGTTGTCACTATAAGTTAATAAATAAATAAATATTTAAATATTTCGGACATCTAACACTCAACGTCGTCTAGTCCCAAACTAAGCAGAGCTTGTATTATGGATACTAGATAACTGATATTAATACATAAATATTTTTTTTGTAAATACATACATATTATACATAGAAAACACCCAAACCCCGAAACAAATATTTGCAGATCATAAAAACATTTGGTCCGACCCAGGATTCGAACTCGAGACCTCATGGACAGCAGTCGTGTACGCTACCACTGCGCCACCGAGGCAGTCAAAGAAGGCAGTCAGTTAAAATAGATGTTACACCTTATGAGTTCTTCTGTTAATTGTTAAGACTGGATCTTAGTGAAATCAGGTTTTGTTCCTTGGAAACTCTATATTCTATGCATATGTTAATAATATCTGAATATTGCATATACTTTCACACGAATTAAAATTACGAGAATCGGGAATCAGTTTTTAATAGCATACGTGCTATGACTATCCCACTTTTTTAAGAAATACTGGTAACTTGGGTCACGCATACTGGTATTTGAACTGTTAATACAATAAGAACTCATATCAGAGACTTTTGGTTGGAACAATATGATTTTCCACGAATGTAACGAAATCGCAAGATGTTCATAACTTAATTCAAATGTATTATTTTTTACCTTTCCATCATAGAAATAGAAAAAGATAGTGATTAATAAGATCCAGATCTAGATATCTTATATACTTTAGTAAAT
The DNA here is from genome assembly GCA_003709505.1 of Hyphantria cunea. NCBI lineage: Eukaryota > Metazoa > Arthropoda > Insecta > Lepidoptera > Erebidae > Hyphantria > Hyphantria cunea. Next base: position 179,797 of record PKRV01001639.1, on the reverse strand, counting down.
TGAAAACAAAAACAAAAATGTTGCAGCTCATATCTTATAGCCTTAGAAATTAACTGATGCATGTATGGCTCATATCACGATCATGAATCTCTTAAATTATAGTTTAAAAAACATGACGGTTGCTATGTATTACAAATATAATAACACTGACGAAAATATGCTATGCAAAAATATATTTCCATATAAATAATCTTTGCACCCAACTGTAACGTTATTCAAGGACGCGTGTCGTACATAATAATGCTCGTAATTGTACTGTGCAACAGAAACGAATGAATGAAATCGTAATACAAACGAACTGTTACGCAAACTTACACATTACACTACAGAACCGAATAATTATGTACACGCGTTTCTTTAATTCTTTATTTTGCATGCGATTGTAAAAATAACTGTATTGAATATTAAGGGTGGATACATCTCTGAAATGTGTTTTAGGTTCCGTTCGCTGTACTTAACAATAGGAGTCTTAACGGTAAAGATAATGGTTTAAATTTTGAGAATGGTGTTAAGTATATTTAAAAGTTGTGTCGTGTATTATTATTGTGTATGTTCAATTTGATATCAGATACAAAACCACAAAAGTGTTTAGTTACTACAACTTCTTGGAATTAATATAATACGGGTTGTGCGTTCGCAATATAATAGCATTAGTAACACTTACACTAGTGTGTATGTATTCGATTAATATACACATATCATAATCCTACACTTTACTATACCCTTAAGTCCTGGTTCGATCAGAGTCATACCATCGCCTTATGAAATGCCACTGCTAAGCAAGTCTTTTCTTGCTTTGCAATGTGTGTGAGTAAGATTATTTGAGCCCCTAACCGCTTTTTCGGTTCTGAGGGAGGAAGAAGGGGAGGTATTGAAAGCTTTTAAGTTCCAGATATTCTCTGCGGTGGCAGCCAATAATCATGTAGACTAGATGATAGTCCGAGTATACATAGAGTGCTTGGAGCTTGTTATTAGCGGCACCGCTAAGTTCCCACATTGGTAATACCCGGTGCTTGCTTTACAACTGGTGGAATTAGAATGCAGAAGTATACATCACTAGCGGGTTGTAGAACGTGGAAACGGTATCGGATGTGAGTTAGTGCCATCTGTTGTCGACCGCATCAATCAGTGTGATAGACGCAACTAAAACGAGGCTGAATGCTCTGATAGCGAACTTGGTTTATGAGCTGTTTGTTTGGTAATCCAGATCGAAAGGATCAATTGAATTTTACTTACGATGTCACTTATTAGTGGTCCAATTATATCGAGGATGTAAATTATTTATTTTGATTGCAACCTACATATAATTATTTATTTTCCGATGCTCTAGATTAATTATTTCGGTGTTGTTGGTGATCTGGTCTTAAATAAGTGTGTCATAATAAGTATTTATTTCCTTTAATTAATTAATACTTGAAGTGATTTTATCAAAGTGAAACTGGGTCTTAGTTTTTCTCCTTTCCAGAAAACTATGTAAATAGACTTTATGAAATCCTCGTTCCGTGTGCATGCATCATTGTTGTTTCAGTCAGTTTCAACTACATTATGGTAAAAAATATTTAAAAATAACTCTGTTATTTTCTTTTACTTGTTGTAGAAATCCTTAAATTACAGTCTATACACCTGATATAGTGATAAAAACGCAGTGCACTTTAAATATTTGACGTTACTTTGTAATGCATTTGTATAACAATGTAAAAACTTACAACGCAGACGTCATTAAGTACTTATAATAGACATTCTCTAATGGACATAATAGTGTGAATATACATTTGTTGCTTCTCAAAAGGAAACAAACAACAACTATTTCATTACGCTTTATATAACACTATTCAATCGCGGCTTCATGACCAGTTCTCAAGGATACCAGCGATCAGGGTTCAATCACTTCGCTCGCGGTGAATGAAATGCTATACGACCAAAAGTGGTAGCTAGTCATATCTTACATTTATTCTTAAAGGTAGTTGCACCACAAATCAGTTGAGTTATTAAGGAACCTGAGAGAGGAACAGCGGCTAGTGCAGCGACCACTTTTTGCGATAAGGATCGATACAAGCGAAAGTGAACCGATTGTCGATGTCGATCTTGGCTTATGGCCGCAATCTTTCGCTGTCGACCACTTGTGGGAAAAGTATGGAGTAGAAATATGTTTGTCGTTTGTGGTTTGCAATGAATGTGTTGGTCGTGATTTTAAATCTTTTCAGATAAATATGAACAGAGGCTAGAAAGTACTTACTGACACAGAAACGTTATAATCAAATGCTATGTTTTATTCAGTAGAAATAACATAAAATTTAGGTCTGTCATTGTTCATTATTTTTTTGTGCAAATCTCACATAATATGAAATCATATTATGAGAGTATTATTGTGTTTTATTGGTTCTTTTGAACTATTCAGTTTACCTTTCAGTACCAATAATAGTGACCGTTCTTTACTAACTTCGCTGGCTCACCGACCCAATATAAGTCTTGGCTTACAACATATCTTCCTCTTCAGGGTTCCGATAGAGTGCGCTATTCATTTCTATTCTCTGCCAGTTCAAACTAGGAGTGTTCTTTGGACATAGAAAATTAAATAAAGTAAAAAGCAATCAACATAATTTATGAGTGTACGATAATTGGACTTAAAGCTCCCATGAGCAAGTTTCAATGACTTTTTCCCACCAAAGACGGTGGAAGTTCTAATGCACTTCCACGGAAAAGGAACTTAAGTAGTTTGGGCACTGACATCCAAACCGGTTGGTGGTAAAGTGTGAACTTACAATACGCTTACGGAATAAGCGACGTTTTCATAAAGCTTTCTATATTTTCGCTAATTAAAATTAATTATATGGGCTGTCTCTAGATTGTTGTATTAAATCATGTTTTTATATTTATTGACGTTAAAGTGTGTGTGACTTTAATTAAGTGCTGCCTGGGGATGTTTATGACATACGCAATATGTAAGCAGTCTGGTAGCAAGCAAGCTATATGAAAGTAAACTGTTTACTTTTCTCAAGGTACGCTTTTGATGACGTGATATTGAACTGTTTGGTGAAATTCTTTGCACTTAACTTTCGTCAAGAGACAGATGATCTTATATCGGTAACCTACATGATATTGTGTCTTCTTGTTCTTTCTTTATGACTTTTAACGTAAAAAAGTTCATAGGATAACTAGAACCCATCTTGGATTCTACATATGCTTTCCATCAGCCAGAGTAGAGCCATTTTGGAAGCTTGAACATAAAAAAAAAATCGGGACGTCAACTCACCGGACTTTACTGTTGTGGTTTTGTTAGCTACGTTTCCGACACTCCGTATCACTGCAAACCTCGATATGGCGACGCGACGTCCCCAAAGGGACTCCACACCTATAAAGAAAACCCACATAAATATTAGTACGTCCTATTACTATTACGAGATTCTACAGCAAGATTAAATATCATGATATTGAAACTGAGTTTACCTTGAATGTGTAAAGCCACTGAGTGCTTACCGTTATAATTCATCAGAGGAGCTTTTAATGACGAGATTATCGGATTCACAGCGAATAACTAACTTCATAGATTAATGTAAGACCAGCTGACAACATCGACTGGTTTACGCATTAGCGTCGGCATCGAAGCCTTATTAATTGAATAAATATCTTGTCTGTTGCGAGTTACGACCGAATATAGATGTACGTGAGCTAGTCTAGACCTCGTCTTCTGTTAATTGACAACCTGTAAATTGTATTACAGGAACTAATAAGATATCAATTACTTAAAGGTGTCGTTCCTTAGTTGTAATTAACGTCAGTGTGATGAGGCCGTGATAACGATTGGCATAAAGGGAGCTCATGTACTTGGTAATTCATATTCGCTGTTCTTAAGGTTGTTAGGTAATTAGATGCTTTGAGTTTCTGGTGTTTAACTAAAAAACTACAATCAAGTACAAGAGGCTCTTACTCTTGAATTCAATCCCAATTTCATTCTAAAAAGAACCCAATTAAAATTTTAAATTACGATGAATAGTTACGTAGTGACGAATTCAAATGTACGAAACGTCATAATTCCAACACCGATCATTCGGAAGACTGGGCTCAAAATCAAGAGTAAGGCTTTAGGTCTTGTGAAAAGTTTAGGTTTTGATGGAAAACTTTGAATTAATTCCAATGGATGTAATGGAGGCCCTATGATACAGAAGCATCACTAGATCGATAAAGTGTGAGTCATCATGCTGCATTGATGCGTTGGATGCACGAGCAATGAGTGTGGTGAGAGGCAGAGTAGAGATATTTTGGCAGGGCCATACAATATAATAAAAAACTTGTAATGTTTTCTTGACGAGAGGATGGTAATACATACTTACCCATCTATGATTTTAAGTGATAACATTTTACTCGACAAAGTTTTAGGCAAAGCAAAATCTTGGTTGAAATGAAACGAAATCATATATTCTGCAGTTAGGTCACATGTACACTTATGCAAGTTCAACTTTTTTTGAGCATAATTATGAGTTCGTCCTTTCCTAACTGGACTAGCACTAAACAGAAAGGACTAAACATCTCTCGCCGGTCGTTTCGGTTAACCATTCCATCGAATTATGATAGAGAAGAAACAAATAGTGCACCTGTGTTTGTGTACACACTTGTGCACTATGATATCTTTCTTTTTTTTAATAGTATTTCATTTTATATTGTTTTTGGGTAACAACAGTGATTATGGCGAATTGTTCTTGTTAAGTTATTTTTTTTATTTATTTATCTCTTGTGTATTTGACTGGTCTCCGTTGAGAGTGGCGCCGTGGTCGTAATCGGATAGGACAACATCATCATGAATCAATATTGATCTTAGTTTTAGAAGCACCGTTAATTAAACTCGTAAAATTATTAACATTTACAGTGTATTAATATATATGTATTTTGTATAGTCACAATTAAAACTGAATTATCCAATACTCCTTTTATAGAGATATATCATTATTATAACATTAATGTTGTACAATTATGTCCATGTTGTTGTAATATTGTTGTTTTTTGTTTAACATTGCGATTAATGGGACAGCAGATGAGCTAACATTATCGTTGAGTTTCCGCTCACATTTACGCTTCCTGGTGCCAATGTTTCCGGCCTAACAATAGCGTATACATTTTCGAAACATTCCAACGTGTCAGATTATTTTGGGTGTCTATGTACGTACATCCTAACTGACCCGCTCAACATCATCAGAGTCACTTCAAAAAAATAAAAATGTGGTGTCGTGGGACACCAGGTAGGAACGAAGTTCCTTCGGCTAATGTAGAATCATCAAAATATTCAATTCAAATTTAAAAAGAAATATATAATTTCAATGAAATTTCGTAGTTTTTTTCTCAATGTTTCCGTATGTCCCTCAAAACAGCAAGAAAGATAACCTAGAAAACCTTACAAAGATTTTAGTATGTACACACAATATTAACCAATGTAAAATATTTTATATTTATAAATAAACTAATACTTACGTATTTAATTCTTTTGCACTGAATAATTTCCCACTATTATCACTGTCAATTGCATTCAAGCCACTTGTTAGTTCACTTGTTTTTACGACTGTCGCGCCTGCGCACGTCTCACATAAAGGTTTTATTCCACGCACTTTTTTCCACGGATCTTTTTTTACGGTCTTACTATCACATTTTTTTCAGTTCGGTCGTGCAGCAAAATGCCTATTCCCTCCAAGCCTGCCGTAAGGAACTTCGTTCCAAAAATTTAATTGAAAACCTCGTTTTTTTTAAGTCGGTTAAAAAGAATAATTATTCTATCGTATTCATCTGCTTTATAAAGTTTCACCTGTGAAAGAAGTTCTTGTGACCATTTTTCAGAATAAAAGATTTAATTACATTAGATTTTTCATTTTGCAAAGTTTTGCGTTCATCTGACTCTTGGTGGATGTAGCGTGAAATATTAATAATTTTAAGCATTCCTCGATATATGGTCTATCCAACGCTAAGAATTTTAAGATTCAGACTAGTAGTTCGCGAGATTAACGTTTTCTTCATACTAGATGTATTCTTTGTTACATTTGAGGTAAAATATAGCAGTTGTTGGCACTGTAACTAGTCATTACTTTACTTTTTATGTAGAATTACATGATCAAATGTTATTTTTTCATCTCATTTAGCTTCATAATAACCGTGAAATCCAAATTTATAGCGAAACAGCAAAAAGTAAACGTCTTTGAACATTATTTCCTCATTAAGTTTTCATTCTACTCGTCTTAAGTCATCGTCATTGTTTTTTTCTTAATTTATTTACTCTAAAACTATTAAAAAAAAACGTTATCTACAATAGTATATATATTTCTCGTGTCACGTTACTGCTTACGAATACTATTTAACTGATTTTCATGTCTTTTTGAATGTGTGATTTACTGGCCGTACCTAAGATAGGATAGTAAAGTTCGCGCATATACCAATATAAGCTGATCATGGTTGAAAATAGAGGCAGACGAAGTGGGTCTACTGGATATTATATATTTCATAATTATATATATGTTCCCTTGCCAATTTCGGTTATGCTCTAATTAGGTTTGAGCATCCCTTCGGGCGTGCGCTCTGGTATGACTTACGTACCCTATCTTTGCACTGAAGGAATGTATACTGTAAGGGCAAGTAAGCACCCCATTAATTTCAATGTAGTGATAACTACAAACTAATATCCATTATCAAGTTTCCATTCTATTTGCAGTGATGTCGCGCTGCATAATTTGTTTCCATAGTCGACACCATGGGATGGACAAAAATAGCGACTCTCGATATTCTTAATCCGTGGTCACACGGATTAAGAATAGTGTTATTTATTTTTCTCAAATTAGCTGCATGTTACGTTATATTACGAGGTACTTAGTAACAAGCCTGTTTCAATAAGTGTGCCAGTCAACAGACATTAACAGCGACCACTTTAGTTAAACCGTTATACTGTCAAATTGATAAATCAAATATCAATGCTCGTTGTAATGGATTATCATTTTAACGATTTTTATTACTTACATCCATAATTTTTCGGTGTGGTGACGGATTAAGGATACGAAGTGTATCTAACCCTGTTCATACCGTGAGGGTCGTAAGAGGCGATTAAGGGAGCAACTTAAAACAAACCCGACTGACCAGAGTAGTATAGTAGACATACCCTCCTGTTCCAGGAAAGACCTATATTCAACAGTGGTCTGCTAAAGGCTATTGATAATGACGAAGTTAAAAGAGGCAGGGCAACTTATATTGAAATCGATGTACAGTTACATAAAGTTACTCTGTCTATGTGCAAGGCTTTCACAGGTTAGTCACTGCATCGATTTCCATGTAATTTCATCATCATCGTCATCAACAACGCATAATGTCCCGATGTTGGGCTCGGGTTTAATCTCAGAAGAGGGTTAAGGCCATACGTCCCCACACTGGCCGCCTGCGGGTTGGGGACTGGTAAGACAACAGTCTTACCGTCGGATGTTTTCAAGCCGCCCAAAGGCCTACAACTAAGCTTCACGACTGCTATCCGAATCACGGAGACACTCATGATATCATGATGAAATTTCACTGAAAGAAATTTGAATCTTGATAAAGAACATAGGCTAATAATCGTCAAGAGTTAGTAAGAAATATGTGGAATATGCCAAAAGTGAGTAAGAAATAAAACTGAAGCTTATATTCAGGTGACCTGTCTGCTCATCTGTTTACTAATAAAATAACAATTATTACAAATCTATGGAGATCTACACTTGTAAGAGCGAAGCCCTAGGCAAAGTCAATATTTAAAAGATTAGATACGTTTTTATTTAGATAACGATTTTAAATAAATACCTATCACGTTTAGCAAATATAAGAGCGTGATTCACCTTTGATGACAGTGTTCCACCTGTTTGTTGTCATTGAACTACCTACCTTTATTTAGATAATTTCGCCATCTTACTAACTTGTCTCTATGCATTTTTATACACCTGCTTGGATTACATTTAGTAGCTTATAGCGTTTGCCTGCAGCTTGGCTTGCGTTTCACGTGTTCTATTCGTCCTGTTTTTGTGAATTAAGGGTATACTTATTGTGTCCTTTTCCGATACATAAATTTTCAAAGTGAGTTTGCACTTAAACATTTCCTGTATTAAGATTCGAATAAATAAAAGAAGAAATTGCTGTTTTAAAAAAAAGAGCTCTCAAAGAGCTTTTAATATATGAATATTTGTGGAAAATATATATAATTAAGGCAGCTACGCTCATTGCAATACCTTGAATTTCTATTGTAAAATATCCTATTATTATAATGTTTGTTTCTGCTTTTCCATTCAAAGATTCCTTACTAGGGTCATTCGTGAAGTTCCACGTGCCACTTCGAAACAGTACCGTAATTCCTAATAGAAGTATTTCCTAATAACACACATCAATAAACATCGAAGCAATTAATTCCCAATTTGTCTACATAAATAATAAAAAGATTAATTACTTAAATTCATACAGGTTTATTAATCATGATCGATTTTTAAAAAATATAATTTGATGTAATGCTTTCCTAATGTTACTTTGCCAAAACGGTATTTTATGAACTAATATTTATCGAGAAGAGTGCGAATTTTGCGATTATATGTATCTTTATGTCGAGAGTAATATCCGGAAGAGGTAGGCCTATTTGAATAATAATTTACATATCTTGACCAAGATTGATCTAAAGGTTTAGATGTATTTACATTCAGACACTCCTGTTACCCTGCCTCAGGTTTTTACTTGATTACATTGTATTTATTTTCGTTCGATCCCATTTGGACCACACATAGTATGTAAGTACTAATACAAATAACAGTAAAAACGTTAAAAAACAAAAAAGAGTTAGTTTAAACGAACTACATCGAAACATGTCGATTGTTCAGAGACCATAAACATGACGAAACTTAGTTATAAGAACTTTAAAACTCTAAAAGTTGTCAGACAGTTATGATAATAAATATATTCATTCTCCAAACCTGTTGAACTACTTTTTTTATGTTTCTAGGGCGAATCGTATTTATTACTTCGCATGTCACTTTATGAATAAAGTCTATTTCACCTATCGTTTGGTTTTATTCTCTTAGGAAAGCTGAGTTTCTTAGTTATCACTGATTTATACATATTATCACTGAATAAGTCCATTCATTTCGATTTATTATGCAGTTGAGGACCTATATGCAGCAGTGGACTACGATAGGCTGATAACGATGATTATGTATTTTCACAACGCCCAATAATGTTTATTTAATTTTACTTATTTATTGAATAGATGCAGCACATGCCTTGTGTAACAGTTTCTAGATCACGAATAAACACATACATCGAAATATTTGAACTATAGACCATCGCTTAATCAAGTTTAATGTCAAGTTTAATGTACAAGGATATTTAATAAACTTTTGTTACAAATGCAAATAGTGTTACAAGGAACGTAGTAAAATGAGCAACTTTGAATTGGAAACTACCACTTTTATGAGATCTATCATTCGCAATTAATTACTTTTAGCCTCGAGGCGAGGAATGGTGGGATGCTCCTACCTGACGCGGTACAAGGCAGAGCCTCTGGCGTCAGGCAGTATAGTAAGGGCACTTGTCGTATCTAAAATTGGATTCCAGTAGTTCATTTTAAACGATGAAGTTTTATTAGTGGGCAATTTTGTATTAAATATTGCATTTTTATTTATAGTGTAACCGTCAAGTAAACTAGCGAACAGATTGGTCATTTGACTCAGGGGTTGAGGGGGAGGGTTTGAGGGATTTTGCATGTACAAAAGTAAAACCCACTTCAAATAATACAATGCGATTGCGTAAACAATGCATATTTATGTACTGATAGATGTATGGCAGAAGTAATAGCGTTGATTTGCTTATGTTTTTAAAGTTAAGGTGTTTTTTCGGTGGAAAAAAATGCAAATCCATCTTTAAACGGCGAAGATTTGCCAGAACAAACAAGCAAATCTTGAGAAACTCCTCCTTTTTGAAGTTAGTTAAAAAGTTTAACATTTTTTATTATAACCATCTTATAATTGTTTAATATCGGTTTTGATACAACTTAGAACGAGCCAGCCCAATTAAATATTATAAAACAAACAATAAAACTTCCACTGTCAATATCTTTGATTAAATTTCTATAGAGATTGTGGACTGATGCCCGTTTTCTGAGGTACTTTTATCTGGGCTTTATCTCTTAGTCAGATTTATTAAGCTGATAACTTGTTTAACGCGTTCTAAACATCGCAACAATAACAAATTCTCTTCAAGCTAAGCTTACCTTAACTGATTAATTTGTGACGTGGTCAGGTTCATAACTTTATTAGACGTTTTGTCATTGACTTCATTAATCCAAACATGAATGTATACAATTATAGCTGGCGTTACTTCGTCTGTGTCTCTTTTCAATCATGCTGTGCTCCAATAAGTCAAAGTGTCATAATATCCTGACTTAGGCGCGTCAGCAAAATACACGCTATTGAAAAAAATATGAAAATCAATTAGATAGTTCCAGAGTTTATCTTGAGCAATAAATCCACAGGCAGTTTTCGTAGATATTCGTTGGTAGTTTGAAGTCATTGTATGTTGCGTAAACCGAAACGTAACGATAGTTTACTCGAAATTTATCTAACTGTAATGCGACTGAGAACTTCAGAAAGCAGGCATAAATATGGTAAACAATATTATGATTTTATCTATAACGCTACCTGATTGTGTGGGAACGTAATAGATAAATTGAGATTATGAGAAAAATAAAAACGATTAGTATGTATTACGAAGTGCCAAAATATTTTCTTAATACACTATGTATTATGAAATTATTACTATATTTCACCAATAAGAAAACATTATTGTAATAGGGGTGTAGATTATTTTTTATAGATATTCATGGAACGAATTTAAAAAATATACATGTAAAAATATCTCATATTATTATAATAATATAAAATCTGAAAATAAATTCCATAATCAAAATTTCCCTAACGCTACCTAAACCGCTAACGTCTGTTATGGCGTCGCTAATGACTATTATCGTTCTGTTTATGCGAACGCTTTTTAATATTTTAAGACATCTTGTTTAGAGAGGCGTAAATTCCCTATATTATAAATATAATAACCATGAAAGTTTGTATATCGGTAATAGTATGTTAAGTACTACCAGGAAAAATAATATTATTTATTTTCGTTTAGTGCCTACACCCCTATTTATAGATATTCGTTCGGTATTATCTATGGAGACAAAACCTTAAATGATAATGCTGCGACGTGCTATCAGCTCCGTACATCTCCGCAACTTTGTTGTCGTATTCGATCGGATCTTTTCCGATTCGATACGGTGCGAGCCGTCTAGTGGAAATCACCTTAAGAGTCCGGAAGACTGCAGTTAACGAGCACGTTTTGTCGTATGTGTATATGCAAATGCATGCACCACACTAAGTCTTTATAAGTGACTACACGGTTGGCCTAGTGGTTTCAGTGGTCGCCACACCACTTCCTACTGCGCCAAGTGTTGTGGGTTCAAATCCTACATGGGACAACACTTTGTGTGATCCATAAATTGTTGTTCTAAGTCTGGATGTACTTTGTGTCCGTTTCATGTATGTTTGTAAAGATCCCCGCGACACAGTAATGTATATTCCTAATGCGGGAGTTGTAAAATAAAAAAAAAATAAGAAAAATAAGAAATAAGAATAAGTACTAAATACTGTACCTATATAGTTTAGATTTCTATAGTGTACAACGTAAATTTCAGTTGATTACATACTTATTATTCGGTTTAATTTGGATTCGTCAGACTTGTATATTTACGTTTATGAAAAGTTTTAGAAAAATATATTGAGCGGCAACGATATGTAATAAACATTTTGCGATGCTATAACTATGGTTTCTTTAACGTTGTTTGTGATTTTTTAAAGATAAGACAGTGAGTTGTCAAGTATTATTTGAATGTGTATATACCGAACTAGGAAGTATGAAAGTTTCAGAATAGATGTCTTCTATTTATGGCAATGGGTTTAAGAAGGAAAATAATAATTATAAAGAAAGGGTTGGTCGGGTAAGCCATGGTAAGCTTCTAGCTTTTGACTGTTTCACTAAATTGTTTACGATGCACCGCCCAGTTTAATCTGTAACTATTTGTATAAAACACGATTCCATTTTCACACAAAATACTGTTATGTCATTTTTCAGATACCTTGTTCAAAATTGTAAGCATATTTTTTTATCTGAACTCGTACATGCGATCGCTAAATGTTCTCAACCTACCTCATAATAGTCATAAGTTCACACGATATACAACATTTTAATATAATTCTAAGATATTATTAATTCACTAGCATCACAAAAACGTAATCGTCCACTCGTAATAGTGAGACTGTAAGCTATAGATTATCAAGTCTCGATAGCAGTAGAACCAGTAGATAAGTTTGCAGTAACCGCGGTGTTGGGAACACCGTTATACGTTGATAGGAAAACTTATAATGATTTGCAGGCAAAGACAGTTATTCTTCCGTATACGATCAGCTGCAGGCAATCACTGCTTCTCAATAGGCCATATAACGTATTGCCTTTGACGGTAATTGTAGGTTTTATACATAAATTGTCTATGGACGAGGTGTAATTGATATGATATCAAAAAAGTGATCCAGTTTCGTAGTGTGAGATTTATAGCTTTTAATAATACGATGAGGCTAAACTTTGATATCATTGTCGTGGTAAGCTTAGTTATTTTTGGACTACATTTAACATTAGACGCTATAACCTAAAGACAAAATGTTTTGTTTCTACTTTCTACTTGAATGGTAACAATTATTTTATTGTGTCTGTTTAGTGTTCAAAAGGCAATATATTCAATCGCAAACATTCGAAACCATGTAAGTCTCAAAGACAATGTCTTAATACAGTTCGCATCGCAGTTGCCTTAATTAATGTAATACATAAAATGTCCGTGCAAGAGTAACTGGTATCGTTTCTGTCACGCCCGCCTATTCCGGCTAAACTTTATTAACATGAACACCGATTTTAGCATCGTTAAATTCTACATCGACAACTTTATATTTGCTATAAATAAAACTCCTGGTTATTGAATTTTGATCTTTATTACCTTGGCTGTATGTCTTAACTAGCGGCAAGAGTGTCATTTGTCATATTATTTGTATTGTTAGAATTTTGTCTAATGTTCTCAAAGATCACTCCCACGGTCGGGTGTGCGTTGATCATTGTCCATTTGGTCCCCTGAGACAATTCTTGACCTTGTTCTAAATTTTCATGTAATATTGTTCGGATTGAGATCATTTGTTGTACCTCTGACCCGTTTGCTTATTGTTTTCATAATCTGTTTAGCCTGTCCGCATTTTTATTGCTTGTATATATTCGCTTTTTATGTATGTGTTACATTCTTATCTCTAAACACCGTATTCCTGCATGTAAGTTTCATATCGTATACTTAATGATTGCTTAAAATACGTTTTATCAACCAATTACCGTCTACTGACCTGAAGGCAGGTCTCCCCCAAGGAGCGCCAACTATCCCGGTCTTGGGCAATCCGCATCCATTCGCTGCCAGACACTTTCTTCAAATCGACCATCATGCCCCAGCATGTCCTACACTACGTTTGCCTAAACGCGGCCCACGAACAAAAATGCGTTATCCATAACGAAGCTATGTATCAGGTGTTACATGATTCTTCTGTCCCCATGCTTATTTGTTGCTTGATCATTGCAATTTCTTCTTTCATACAAATAATATTAATATTTTTTTTCGTACAACATAACCTTTACATAATAGTTATAGATGACCTAGCTAGGCTACTTAAATAGCCTGTGTTAATAACAAACTGATTAAAATGAAATTATTATGTAATACGATTCTTCGGTTATTGACCCTTCTTTTTTCGATGGTAAATACTTGTGTTTCATTTAGTCTGTGAATATAAATTCATTTATTGGTGGCATATCTTATGTGTTCTATAAACATTCAACTTAATCGGTGCATAATTGAATAGACGATTATTTAGATCCAAACAGCAGATTAAACTAATGCTTCCATTCCATGTTTATGCTAATTAAAATGTCTGTTTGGTAATAGAAATGTTGTAAAAATATTCCATTTTAAGACTCAGAATTTTAATACCTTATTTTTCATACGAATTGTCTAATCCTCCCTAATCCGGCCTCTTTTCCCCACGGTATAAGTTGACGTTTAAATCGTTAATCTTCTGCTAAGGTTTGAGGCAGGTAAATGATTTTTGGTTTCTCATTAAGAAAATTCATCGGTACGAACTTTTAAAATAAATGCCAACCAGAGTAGGCGCTCTACAACACTACGTCGTAGCAAAATGTAGGTAGACAGACCATTTTAACGTAGTTAATCTTTCGAAAATATTAATTATATATATAATGGTACATCTTTATGAATTTCATCTATTACTCCTTAGAAAGCGTTTGACCACATTATTAATAAAGCTAACAGATTACGCGAAGTTTCACTGTGTCTTTGCTGATATCGCGCATCGTAAATTACAAGTTAAGTAAAGCACGCACCGCGCTGACTGCCGTACTTAATTCATTTCTTCATCGAGATCGCTGAACTTTGGCGGTCGATAAAAAGCGAACGGCTAGCCTTGACCGTGCGCGGCGCCCGCGCACCTTGCGACCATAGATTATGTTCAGTACAGATATGAATACGATTTATGTCTAAAAAGTCTTGATGTTGTATAGATAATAGAATATAAACAATAATAACTTAATTTTTTTCATCATAACTTTGTTAATATCGCTGTTTCACAATTTAATTTGGATTTGGTTAAATTTTTTATTTACGAAAAACTTAGATATTCGGGACTCAATACGGTGATATAAAGTTCTAAAATGTTTTACATTGGTATGTGCTGCCCACATTTTTATCAAATTTCAACGATAGCAGATCCCACCACTCAGTAATATTCGATGTTACAGGTCAAAATAACAATATTTATATATCAGTAAATTATACATAACAATTTAATTAATGTTATGAGTGATTAGGGACTAAATTTAATAGGCTAGGCTTATGGTACAAACCAAAATCTATATCATGCCTACTAATTATTATGCAATATTATGGCATCTAATTTTTAATATTCAATACCAACCGAGTTTTCATTATTACAACTGCGGTTTCTTTTAAGTGCAATCTTTTCATTTTTGCACTGTATTTTCTACCTACCAAGAAAATGGTCTTAGCGTTTGTAACCCTCTGCATTTGTTTACTCTACACCGTTGCTCACGTGCACGATTCCGTACCAACGAACTTATTATGCAAATTAATTGATATGTATTGGTTGTATATTTCGATTTGAAGTTTATTGAATCAATCAACGTTTTTCTACATTTACGAGGCTTAAGTTCTTTATTCGAATGTTTTGCTTCTCACGTAAATGGTTAATTTTAATTCGTATAATAAAGTGTGGATTTTATTAGGCTTTGAGCATTTGATTACGGTTAACCGATGCAGTATTTAAGAGATTATTGTATATTACGAAATACAAAGACGTTCCGATCAAATGTCATCGATCTATCGATCGTAATTTTAAGTCAAAACAGCGATTTTAAAAAACTTTTAGGAATGGATAGTAAAGCTATCCATTCCTAAAAGATTTTTAAAATCGCTTTAGTGGCTTAGGTTTCAAAGCGAAACAAACACCGTCTTTTTGAAATTATATATATATTTTGAAATTATGTATATATTGTATCATTTGCATATTTGTGACTCATCCTCTGTTTTTAACTTTGTAATTTTGCATGTATACAATAAAGATNTGTATCATTTGCATATTTGTGACTCATCCTCTGTTTTTAACTTTGTAATTTTGCATGTATACAATAAAGATATATAATATATTATTATAAATAATAATATATATTTGTTATGATATCTGAAGTAATTCGAATTTGGTTATACCCAAAATCAAACTCGTTTAATCAATTAAACAATACTTGACACAAATCTTATGACATTAACAATATATGTATATATCGCTATAGCTATATACTGTCAGACACACGCTATAACAGAATTCTGTTTCAATGAACGATGCCAATGATAAAAGGCCATAAGCTACTGTTATAAAAGTAAATTACGAAGATAGAATAAATGAACCAAAGTAATGCAAATCAGTTTTTAATTACTGTATGAAAGTATCAATTGAAATTATCTACAAGAAGTTCATTCATTTCTTTATGATATAGGAGCGAATGAACAGACAGGTCATCTGATGGAAAGCGACTGCCACCGATAAACGATTGCAACGCAGAAGTCACAAGCGTAAATACTAACGGCCTTATTCATAAACGTTATTAAACTGTAAGATGCGCTGTTAGTTTAAAATTAAAAATAACACAGAACCGTTGCTTATAGTAAAATAACCTCATCAATGAAGCGATAGGTAATTATATTCACTATCAAAATACGTCTTAATAATTCAAGGCTGAATTGGTAGCACGGATCGCGTAGTGGTTTAAGCGGTTACCACGCTGTTTCCTACTACATTAAGTGTTCGATGCCCGCATGGGACAACACTCTTAATGATCCACTCAGTCTTGGCGTTCTTTGTCTCCGTTTATTTATATTTGTAAAGTACTTTGTATTTAGGAATTAGTGCGAGGAAAAAAAAACGTTAAAGTAACTAAGCAAGTTGCGCAGTGAATGAGTATATTGAAAATAAGAATGTTTTAATTCAACGACGACGACGATAAACGAAAGTTATTACTAGAAGTATCAAATAAATAAATAATTGTTAATCAAATAAGCGTGAACCATATTGAAATAGGCACCGTGACTGTAATAGCGATATAAAGTTTTCTATGTTTATTTTAACATTTCTAAGCGTTCAAGTTTTCACTTTCCATTATGATCCTAACAATGACTAGCTTAATGCTAAACTATCATATATTACAGTATTAAAATTTCACCAGTCGCTGGACAATGCATTGTTGTACTAGAAATTGTATTCGTTTTCCTTTGCATCGCGATATTCCTGTGGGATTTACACTCTGTCTTTCTCAAGACTCAGTGTGCTTTCTTATGTATTTAATGACCCGATATTAATAGTAAACAAATAATCAGCGTGTCCATAGTGACAGTTCAGTACACATTTGTTTCCATGTAATTTGTTTAGAAAACAATCTCACAACGTTTAGAATAAATATAAATAATATAAATAAATATGTTCAGATATTTTAACACACAATGCCATCTAGTCCCAAACCAAGCAGAGCTTGTACTATGGGTACTAGATAACTGATATTAATAATAGTAAGGTTTATAGTACTGGACTAATCGGTCCAGCTATAGCGGTTTTTTGAATCTATGTTATCGTAACATTTAGAATGAGAGCTACGGGTAGAGTCACAATTTTATATTGAAGTATCCTCTCATTACCGATTACACGGGAGCGGCGCGTGTCGACCCCGACTCGGGGCTGCGCCGGCGCAGCGCAGCGATTTGCACGCCCTTATGCACGACCCGTTTTCTCAAATAAATATGACATTTTATATTTTTAAATAAAATATATTTTGACTGACTTTGGGATAATTTCCTTAATCCCTGAAATTAGTACATTATTTGTGGATGGATACATTTTGTATTTTTATGAACAATTTACCATTGCTTATAAGGAAATCCGCAACATATATTAGAGAAGATAAACTAACTGTGTACTGTTAATGTTCTGGCGTCAACATCAAAAGCTTTTAATAATTTTATGAATTCCTAAGAAAATCGGTGGCCATCTATCTATCCGTATTATAGACTGTATTCGCACCGGAAATATTTACCGGCTAGACGCAGACTGACTTGCAAAATGACATCTAAACGTTCTTTAACAAATTTTACTTGCTTCATAGAATAACCTTGCACTGTTATTTGTACTGTTTAATAATTTGTACCAATCAAAATATCATAATATGCAATCGAATTGAGCCTTTGTTTAATGGTAGATGAGCGGGCGCAGTTCCCTCGCGCCACTGACACAGTGAACCTTTTGACCATCGATGTAGACCTACATACGTTTAGAATGGGCCAGATGTAAGTAACTGGCAAAAGACTGGCATAAAGTGCATTTTGTTCTGGACTTGGCAGCTTTCGATCAAGTTCAATTTTATTGATTCGTCTTGCAGATATTTATCTAATTCTGTATGTCTGTTTTGTTTCAGGTAATTTTAAACATACAATTTATGTGACTGCCGCAGCTACAGGATTCAATTGTGTACAATTTATTGTAAGTCAGTATGAAAAAAATTCAGGATGAACTAACAATTGCAATTATGAAATATTTTATTACTCCTGTGTGTATATGTAGTACTTGTCCAAAAAAACTTATGCTATAGCAGTTTACATTTTACTTCATCTTTAGACATAAAGACATCAGATTCGTTAGTCAATCCGCTAACTCGCTAACTTGACTAAATGTGAACCGAGAAAGTTCGATGTCAGAATAACGGTGTCTGAAATGCTTTCGTCTTTATCAATAAGATATAAATTGAAAATCATAAAAATCTTCAATTAAGGTTTATTCACTTTATACAGTTGCTAATGTTACTAAACATAAAACTCAATGAAAGGTTATTACTTTGATTGAAAACATCAATAAGTCGCATCGAGACGTTATTTATATAGAATAGTGGATTTTCATTGTATGTGATGTCACCGTTATGTGTATCGTTTAATAAATCTGTCACACGGAAATTTATTTTAACTTATTCTGATTACTGCTACCGGCCGGGCTGTATATTAAGTCGTCAGAATTGTAGAAAAAATAGAATATAGTAATACCATATTTTAAAAGAAATATGTAGGTGTATCCAGAAACACGTTTTTTTTTGTAAAATACATTCACTCACTACTCAATTCCCGTTATACGTCATCCCGTATTCCCAATGATCTAGCGGCTAGCGTATGTGACAGCTGATTAAGAGGTTTCGAGTTCCAGGAGCGGGGCAATAAGTTTTTCTGATTACAGAAATGCTCAATGACACCCCGAAGTTTAGTGTTCATGTAACCCTCATGAGCGCCTAATCTCTTCCCGGTCATCTCGGATAACCGTCCCATCAGGTTATGAGAGTGAGGGAGCACTATAACATCTTTTGCGTATAGGGCTTTTGGGTAGAGACTGGCCTCTGTGACCAAAATCAAATAAGAGTACATGATCATCTCTATACTCCCGAAGGATGAGGCACAGGAATTTCGCCAACCATTTTTCGTAATGCACACATTAGGGATTAGATAACAAGGTAAAGAAGGAAAGAAAGGAATAATAGGAAAAGAAGGAAAGAAAGGAATAATAGGAAAAAGGCAGTTATAATTATAACACTATAATATCCCTCATACTCTACACCATTACCGTGGAAGAGCCAAGCTTCGGCACAATTGGGCCGGTTCGACTGGAGAGATGCTAAGGCCTCATAGAAAATAGGTACACACATACCCCGAACCCTTACCCCCATCCACGAAAGGCTGGCAACGCACTTGTGAAGCCTCTGGTGTTGAAACTATGCCATGGGCGGTGGTAATCGCTTACTATCAGGCGAAATGTCTGCTCGTTTGCCCCCTATTCCATAAAAAAAACCATACAAATAGATTTAGCTATGGCAAGAAAGTCAGTGTCTACCAATATTTATTATTCGAATTCACTTTTGCCTGAAAGTAGGGGCCTCCTAAATTCTTCTTTTTTGTCAAGCCATACATACAGATATATAAATAACTAGACCTCGATTCGCAATTCAATTCTTTTTTGTCGATTTCCGAAAATCTATTCGTCCAAAACCTACTCTTATAGTCAATACCCGATAGTTTTGATAATGATTTGATTGCATTCGCAGAAGTTAGACTCCTCCTATCAACAATACATCGTACCCATGTTAAATAAACTCTAACTTGTATTGTAACTTTCATAAAGGCAGACAAGTTTAACCCTTCTCGAACAAAGGGATGAAATATTTTAGCAGCGACCATAATTTTAATTATCACATCCTGTTCTAAGGTCCTATTTCTCTTGTACCCAATATCTTTTATGATACAAGACCCTGTTATATATTTAATCGTATAGCTAATTAAGTATTTAACGAGTTTCCGTTTTACACCGTAACAAGTGCGATTCAATTCTAGGGTTATAGCTGAAATTGGGGCCGGCGAGATTACTTCGTTAACGGTGTACGCCGCGCCCTGGTATACAATCTAATGTATGCATGTTTAGCTGTTTTATTATGCATGATTCTTGTGTGTTTGAGAACATAGAACTGAAAGTAAAGTTGGTCAGTTATATTACTATGTTCCTAAACTAACGACGTGTGTAAATTTAAATTTCTGGTCTGTTATACACAAAAATATATTCCAAAATGTACGCGCACGGTACACGAGTTTCGGGGTTATTTTTGTGCAATTTATGGAGGTGGGCTTTTCATTTCTACGACTGGCTTAAAAGGGCTAGAACCCAGAGTCGTAAAAACTATAAAAATAATATATAGTAATAGCGTTTGCGTATTAGTATATACGTAGGTACCAATTATATTATTTGTAACCAATTTAAACGCAAATGTAATATTCATTACGGCCTACAACTGCAATCAAGTTCAAGATCAAGTATAAAGATTTCTAAGAGTGTCTATACGATATTATGCAGTTTAAGTAATTTATATTTGATGGAATGATTTATTTTTGCATGAATTGAATGTTATATAATATAATGAACATTCATAGTGACAATCTCGTTAATGATAAGAACTCATTGAATATCGTTTCTTCCACTTGTCTATTTATCTCAAGTGTACTTGCAATCACTTCAGCTACCGTAACGTTGAAGTGTTCTCTCATACTAGTGGAGAGAGTAAACGTCTCCAGTTCGCCTAAAATTGTACCTTCTTTATTCATTGTTTTCTTTAAACTAGACAAAAATAAATCGTATTTAAACTTTAATTCATTTAACACTGAGCCTATTTTTATATTTTTAATTTATTTTATTACTAATATTGAATAGGTATTGGTATAGACGAAAAGATTTAGAGGTGGAAGTCATAATCAATAAAAGAAGCGAAGAAAAAGAGCGAGGTATTATCCATATATACGTATAGAAATAATAAATACGACTTCATAAAACTAATAATTAATCTATCTTTCTATATAAATAGAAAAGGAATCGCCTAAATCTATGTACGCGCATAACTTCTGATGGAGTGCACTAAATTGGATAATTCTTTTTTTAAGTGTTTTAATATACTTTTTTATTTTTATTTTCTTCGTGAACATAATTGCTAAAACAAGTTAATCAGAAATATAGAAATTATTTACAAAAAAAGTAGCGGATCGAAGTTTGACGGTTCAGCTGGTGGCAAATAAATATTTCGGACATATATAACACGCAACACCATCTATTCGCAAAATAGGCAGAGTATGTGTTATGGGTACTTAACAAGTGAACACACATATATGCTTTTTTTTGTAAATAAATATATATTAGACACAGAAAATACCCAAACTTCGAAACAAATATTTTCAGATCATACAAACATTTGGTTCAATGATGGTGTGTGTTAATCTTCAAGTCAATTTTGGATGGTGTTACAACTTACAACATGTGGTTTTTATATCTCCTACTAAGAAGTGCTCAACGCGACCAAAGAAGTTTTCACTTCAAAACCTGCTATATAATTAAAACAAATTAAAAAATCTCTGAAATCTAAAGTTACAATCACTAAAACTAAGCCGTTAAATTGTAAGAAAGGAAGTCTATTAACAATCTACCGATTTATCGAGCTTTAGCCCGCGGCTTGCTCGTACAAAGTGTTTCATACAAAGTTTCATCACCTAATGAAGTAAATACGTACTTCATTAATTTAACCCCACTATCTTTTTCAGGTAAATCCATCACAGGAATAAGTTTCGTACAAATTTTCATCCCCTATTTTATCTCCTTAGGGAGGAATGTCCAAAACCCTTTTCTAAGTGCTCCCTCACGATACATAAAGAACCTTCATGAAAAATTTCAGGATTCTGTGTCCAGCGGTCTTGGTTGATACCCAGTCAGTGAGTTACCTTCCTTTTTTATATGTATAACTATATATTAATATTATATACGGATATATAAAAGTGGATTACAGAAACTTTAAGTATGTTATAAATAAGTAGTTACGTAATAAAGATACGGAATTCGTATCAGTAGGAATAACGTGATCTAAGTGACTCGCCTATCCCACGTGGCTCCAGCCCGCCTGGTGTTGATGACTCTCAACCGCAATGTTAACACCTGATACAGATCGACTGATATTCAGACCGCAACACTTCCTACTTAGTTCTCTATATTGATGCATCTGGTTTTCCGGGAACGAGTGATTCATGGATTAGCATTACAATGTTGCACTTCTCTTTTTTCCTGTCGGTTGCGGTTTTTGTAAGTTTGCTTTATCAATAGCTAAAACTATTAACAGGTATCTAATGAAATGTATCTCATATGCATTTTAGGGATGTTCGATCTATTTCAGATCTGACAAATGCCGATTTTAACACCCGACGCAAAAAGAAGGGTGTTAAAAACACCAGTTTGACGTCGATGTCTCTCTGTTTGTATCTGTCTGTGGTATATAGTAGCTCTCAAACGGATGGATCGATTTCGATGCGATTTCTTTCATTTGTAAGTCAGTTTCCTTGCGGTGGTTCTTAACTATGTTATTATATATTAATATCGTTCCAATAATGTAAGAGTATCATCTCTTTTCCAAAATGATGTAAGGTTATTTCGTCGTATGATTACTCGATTAAGTGCTTGCTTGTTTAAGGAGTGGTTCTTTACCATAGGTCTATCTTAACATTTAAATTTACCTAAATCTCAGTGATGATAAAATTGATACATACTCTTCTCTAGAAAGATCATGATGGTGCCTTGCTCTGTTTATCTATTTATTACTATACGCAATTAACGCGGACTACACGGTTGGCCTAGTGGTTTCAGTGGTCGCCACACCGCTTCCTACTGGGCCAAGTGTTGTGGGTTCAAATCCTACATGGGACAACACTTTGTGTGATCCATAAATTGTTGTTCTAAGTCTGGGTGTACTTTGTGTTCGTTTCATGTATGTTTGTAAAGATCCCCGCGACACAGGAGTGTATATTCCTGATGCGGGATTTGTCTTAAAAAAAAAGAAAAAAAAAAGAACATCGTTTGTATCGATTCGTAAACGATTACCAATTATTGCGACATTAGGTTTTCCCGCCGCTCTGCCTCCATACATATCGGTTATCGCGTTAAGGAAGTACCCTTTGTACTTCCTTAACAATGAAACTATCTCCATAACAAATTGTTTATGACAACTGACAGTATTACCACAGTATAAGGAACAACTTCGTCTGTGGCAGTACTCCTAAGGCTATATCAAGACAAGTTGCAAGTACCGACAACTGTAAATAGCACCCACTAGTGCAACCACTTCAAACCTATCGTTGTCACATTTATGTAGACCACTGTCACCCAAATAGTAAGTTTAACACTCTAACCGACTTTTTCTGTATCATCCTTATTAATAATACTATCGTGTTCTACATCAAAAACTCGTTTTGTATCGGTTACTGCGAGCGCTTTGGAGCTATGATTTGTATTAGCAGTTTTTTACTTAAATAACGATCGAATAGGATATTCTGCTTGTGGTAGTCTGATGCAGCACTTGACAGTGTATTAGGTCTTTAGCTCTGCAAGAACTAACTACAGTCACTTTCTTATTTATGGAATAGGGGGCAAAAAAGCAGACGTGTCGCCTGATGGTAAGCGATTACCGTCGATCACCCGCAACTGAGGCGTCACAAGTGCGTTGCCGGCCTTTGGGAGATGGGGAGGGGGAGGGGCATCTTCAGTTATTGATAAACTTACAAAATAAATATAAAACTGTACTCGGTTTTATATTTACTATCCTGATTGATGTGATCTAAGATCTCATTCAAATAATGTTCGTTTAAACGTAAAAAACTGGTTTTGCTCTACCGTTAAACGTTTTTGATCGGCTTTTAACATATGCTTGATAAGTTGCGCCTTTTAATCAGTTTCGCGTCTCCACGATAATAGATCAATATTAACATTATAAACTACTTGAACGTCGTATGCACATATTTGCTTAATTTCTTCGCCAACGGGACAAGTAACTGTATCTTTTTAACTAATTACCGCCTCTTTACTTCGCCCGTTTGCTTTTGATGTTTAGCAAACAATGTTAATGTGAAAGATATACATATTTTAGTTGTACTCTAATTAAAATTGTGTTAAAACAGTAATAAGCTTGGCCAAAAGTGCAGACGATGTCGGAGAAAGCATGTGTATGCATGAAACTGTTAAATTGAAATGTGAAATGTTGCTTTGCGACGGTTGCATTCTAAGTTTAATGAAGCTATTAATCTGACTGAGTGTTTGACACAAATAATAATAAAGTTATGTGAATATTTAGCAAGTAATCTTAAACCTACTCGTTTGAACCATTTGTGAGTAAACGGAATATTAGTTATTTGTATTTATTTAAAACTAAATGACTAAATAGATAACTGTTTTCTGTGATATTACTATTAAATACACATAGCTACACCCCATTAAAATTGTTTATGTATTTACAATTATTCGAAATGATCTATTTCACAAAAAGATTAAATATTAATTAACTTTATTGATCGACACGCACAGAGTTAACGCTATAAACTGATAATACCGTTATTTGTTGTTAGAAAAAATCGACAAAACAATATTGCAAACTACATACATCAGTAGTTACTTGTTTATAACTGACCTATTCCTTAAAACATGAAGTCTATGTATTTACTTAACTTCTGATGTACAAATCTATCGTGGGAGAGCCACGCTTTGGCATGAATGGGCCGGCTCGACCGGAGTGATACCACGGCCTCACAGAAAACCGCTGTGAAACAGCGCTTACGCTGTGTTTCATCGAGTGAGTGAGGATACCGGAGGCCCATATCCCAATCCAACGCCCCCTATCCCCCTCACCATCCCCTTTCCCCCCAGGCCGCCAGTGTGGGTCACCATGCTGCATTGTTCTTTTTCGCATTGAGGATGGTGACCACCACTCTTGGATTCTGCTCATGCTTTCCATTAGGCGGGGCGGAGTCATTTTGGCAGCTTAAATATAAAAAAAATAAAAAAATAAATGCTTTTGTTTCGAAAAGTGAATATATTTTTACAAAATTCCTACTCAACCCGGCGACCTACGGGCCACACTATACAACAACTCTGACGAGTCAAGAAAGAAGAAAGTGCTCAAACCATACAATTATCAAATCAAACAATAGATTAGCATATAGAAATGGAAAGGCCACATAAATGTCATCCACCCAGAGAGCAAAGGGATGTCCTAAGTGAGGTTAACTCAAGTTTACCATACATCGATCGTTCACTTTCCAATACTTTACATAGTAAAGGTTGTGACTTTCCAATACGTTTGTTATTTGCGATATTATCGTTATGTTATCGAGTTAGGTTATACGAATATTTTCGCTCCTTTGTGAAATTATCGCATCATCGATAAAAGATACGATCTTATATTTAGAGTGAACTATTAATAGTACTTTCTGTGTACATTGGTCTTGTACAAACAGAAATTAATTAAGCTGTATAGAGATTTCCTTTAAAATTTCTGGGATTTCCGGAGAGCTTCGTAATCTCATTCTCATCATCATTCTCAAAAATACAATTCAGGCAACTCTTTTAAAAAGGTGATCGTTGTTGTGATAAAAGACCAAAAACAAAAAAAAAGATCATTTAAATCTGTATCTTCTAGATATCTGAACATTATTGGTTCGATATCGTACTTCGGTAAAACCTGAAGAGTGATAACAGTTAAGATTGAATGCAATGATACATGATAATACGAGTTCGATTGACAAGTTACTCTTAAGTAAATATTACATAAATTTAATACAAAATCATAAAAGTTTTTCAGTTTGAATTTTTTTTCTCCAATAATATGTAATCCGCTTACAAAGATACGATAAAAGTAGTTAGTTATTTCACACCGGTTTTCTGTGAGGCCGTGGTATCACTCAGGTCGAGCCACATAGATAGATATCTGGAAAGTTCTGTTACTTTTAGTTTGTAGTTATTTTCGTTAATTTCTGTCAAAATATGTTTGCTGTTGTACTTTTTATTTTGCGAACCGTACATAGTTAATCGCTACAGTGTAGTTTCTAGTTACACTAACAATAACATATGGAAAATAATACTGTTGAAAGTTAAAATGGCCTTAAATATTTATGAGAATTCCCGAAAATTTTCTCATATGTAAGAGAATGTGTGTGAACACACATACAATAACCACTTAGGCATTAGTGAAAACGACAAGGAAAGGTGCAAATATCTAAAACTTTTTCAAACTTAAACAAGTTTGGTTTAACCGCAGAACATCGGTCAGTTCTCTTTTAAAAAGTAACTGATAGTCTTGGTTTAAAGACATACTACAAATTCAAGTTAATAACTATTAGTAAATGGTGATGTTACCGGTTATTTTGGACACTGGACCTTTTAGACCCGACCCATCTGATTCCAAGTTCGTGATGTAAATATTCTAGGAAAAAAAATGGGAAATATTACATTTGAGATTCCATGCGGGGTTTAACACTAAAATACTTTTATTATGTAAGGGACTTATGTAGATACCTACACTCCAGTCGAAATTTAATAATTTTACGACCGAGTTTACGAGTCTGGGTCTTCGCTGTAAAATATGAGTCTATTTCTTGAATATTTTGGAAAATTCCGAAACAGTTCCCATGCTACGTTGCATAAAATGGGTGAAACTAATATGATTGTGACTTATCGTTCTTGATACCTTTGAGTGCAACTTTAATAACATATCTGAAAGAGGAGCTCATGTACAATTTAGATTTAAGTCTCAGGTTGTTTTTCTCTTATCTCCCTGTGAGTCCTTTCAATCTTCTTTTTACATCTACCTACACTTAATTTTATTGTTGTTTGGTTCAAAATGTGCAGATTTTTATAAATATTTTTATAAACATTTACTTTGTTCTTATCTAACAAATGTAGTAAGCTTGATTTCGTTTTTCTTTATTGTAAAGAATTGGAATTTAGTGTATCCGAGCATATTGAATCCTATGTAACGTGCTTAAAACTACCAAACACTCATCTAACATCACGGTCATCCATTTAAAAGTCATACCCGTTAAATAACAGCTGACGGTGAACATCTTGACCCATTAAAACATTCCTTGTCTCGTGCCCAGTTAAATAACACTTGCAATGCTACAGGTTTGTTCTGTAACATACCATAAAATTAAACATCACATTCCTTGCAGTAATGACGATTACAGTTTTTGCGCACGCGCAGGTGATCAGACATGCCGAGAAATGGCGAACTGTTCCAATCACCTGCCGATGTAAAAATATGATAACTATATTTAGTTCTGTTAGGCTTTTGTTTGTTAAAAAGTAAGTTTTTGGGTTTCCGTATAAAGATATAAAAACTGATGTTTCATATCAGTTCAGATTTGCGTGTCTGTTTGAACAAAAATGAAGTTTGAACAAAAATGAAGCACCAGTGTCTGTTAGTCCGCTAAATGTCCTCAATTAATTAACCAAACAAAAAGAGTTTTTACCTGAAAATTTAATATAGCTTTCTAAAGTAATATAATGTTTTAGAGAATATCTCTTAGTTGTAAGACATCTTAACACGCGTTGTCCAACATGTAACATTGCTTTCTATCTGATCGCTTAATAATTTTATGTCATTCTCCCATCTCTTTCCCAAGAGCTGTTCCCAAAAGTTTTTATTATTGAATAGGGATCAAACGATCAGACGTATCGCCTGACGGTAAGCGATTACCGCCGCCCATGGACACCCGTAACACCAGAGGCGTCACAAGTGCGTTGCCTATGAGGGGAAGGGTTGGATTATGGGCCACCGTTATACTCACTCACTCGGTGAAACACAGCACAGGCGCTGTTTGACACCGGTTTTCTGTGAGGCCCACGGTAATAGACTAAAGTGAGATGGACTGCAAAGTATCTCTACTGTAAAGTCTCTAAGAAATTGGAGACTTAATTATTATAAAGTCCCCATTTTCTTAGAGAAGAATTAATTATTTATTGCTTACTGAATGGTACCTGACAAAGTCCTCCTGTCTTAGGTCTTTTTCTCTTTCGTGTCGCTCTTGGCAGAGAGGTCGTGGTCACATGTCTAAGCTAGTTTTTATCGATTCGATTTGTGAAATGATTCTTTTTCACAGCAATGCGCTATACAACAGAATTACACATGTATATGTAACATGTGCTAATGATATGATTAATGTATTATCTGCACGTATTTGCGCATTGCCATTTATCCGATACACTAAATCTTGCTTTTGTATTACATATAAAAACGATCTTTATGTTCGTCATGATTGTTTAATCACTGATAATAATCATATTTTTGTTTGAAATGCAGCTTATGTATATTTTTAGAGGCAGTAGAACAAATAAAAAGTGATTGTAATAAAAATGTGATTTACGAAAATATAGTTGGTTTCGAAAAAAGCTCCATTACTCTTTTACCTTTTAAAACAACGTAATAAAATGAAACGAATTGAAACTATTTATGCCGCAATTAGGGTACATGAACACTTCTGCAATGAAACCTTTTTTGAGCAGATGATTTCCATACTTATTAATTTTCTTAAAAAATTATAATTACAGAATATTCTTAGCGACAACCCTACTTAATACTTTCCTTCCGTGCGGTTCAAGAATGTCAATTAACAATTCGAAACAGTCGAGTGGCGCACGCGTTCATGTATACTATTATGGACTTTTCTGTGTGTTTGTCTCTTTGTTTGTTTAACCTCTTCTTCATTGACATATTTTATGTAGTTAACATAGTTGAAATACATGATCATTTCTTGAGCCATCTTTGTTAAGTAACATCAGCTGGTTTGCTGAAAAAAAGACATTTTATAGTTTTCAACCCCCAACGCAAAAGAGGGTTGTTGTAAGTTTGACGTCGATGTCTTTCTCTCTGTCTGTGGCATCGTAGCTCTCACACGGATGGAAAAATTTCGATGTGTTTTTCCATTTAAAAGCCAGTTTCCCTGCAGTGTTTCTTAACTATGTTTGGTTAATATCGGTCTAGCAGAGTAAGAATATCGGCTCTTTTCCAAAGCTTGTCTGAACAATGCGACGCGTTTAAGTTTGGCATACTTATTGCTTTGTATATAAAAATGAAGCACAACATTGTTTGTAGGCGCATAACTTACGATCGACTGCACCAAATTGGATAATTCTTTTTATGTGTTTGTTATTGTCAGGAAAAGATTTGTATAGAAAAAAAAGAAAACCGGTGATATATTTTATTTTCTTAGTCCGTTTAGTCCTATACGTAAGTATTATTATACTGCGGCACCGGGGAAGTTAACACGGGCTTACAAAAAGAACATTTTCGGTAATCTAGAAAAAAATTACGAATATGAATATGGCGGTACGAAGTTCGTCGGGTCAGCTAGTTACTTTATAAAACAAAACCAGCAGACAAACAAAGACATGTGACCGCCCTAGTGTTAAAGGTAATGGGATTTCTTGAATACACAACTTAGTATGCAGCGTTGCTTGGCAATGTCCGATGTTTATAAATAGTACTGATTAGTTCGTTTAATTGGAAACTGTGATGCACCGTGTAGACAAGACGATAATTATAAAGGTAAGCTTTTTGCCTGCTATGTACTTCATTAGGGTATAGGGTTGGCGATTTATTTTTTGCCAATTATGTTAGCTACTAGTGAGTTACCTTTTAAATATATTTTTAACCAATTTCAAGAAAAGGAGGAGGTTCACAATTCGACTGTATTTCTTTTTATGATTCTTACCTCGGAACTTTCGATTAGGTGAATCGATTTTTATGATTTATTTTTATTTGAAAGCTGGTACTTCTCATGCAGTCCCATTTCAATTCTTGAAGATGGCTTTTTTTTGTTAAAAGTTTTACTTTATATACTCATAAATATTATAAAGTAGCTGACACGGCAGACTTCGCACCGCCATGCTTTTCTTTCGTAAATATTTTCTAAATTTCTAAAAAGATTGTGATTCTATCCGGTTCAGTTTCGTATAGGTAGTGAAAAAACCTTATCTTAACAATAACGAACACATAGAAAAAAGGATTGTCCAACTTGGTGCAGCCGATCGGAAGTTATGCGTACATATATTTCGGTGCTTCATTTTTATTTATATAAATTCTCTCAAATTGCGATGCCTGGAAACAGCCACTAAGTTGAGACAGTATACTCATATTACAATATCATATATGCATCTAATTGACAATAAATATTTTGTAATTTTGATATAGTGTTTAGCTTTTAAGATACTTTGAAATATAGAATCCCATAATGACTGCAAGACCTGAAAGACTTACCTATACATATAAATCGTTATTAACATGACATTCCTAATTTTCCAATTTTATGTCAGTCATCGTAATGTGGAACATTGCAGAATGCCAACTATCATTGGAATACGATGTGCCGTCATGAAAGAAGCCGCAGGACAGGTATATTGAAAGGTCAACAATTTAAGGATCGAAAGTAATAAACCCTTGTTCTAAAAATGACACGTGAAGAGCATTAAGATATTGAGTGCAAGAACATTAAATGTGCTATATTTCATCCGCAGAGGAAACCTATTCTGCCATATATGGGCTCTTTTATTTCTTCCACACGGAAACTATAAATAATAATTCGAATTAAGTCTTCGTTCTAAACAATTTTGTGTCCCACAAGATTGTTTTAAAGACAAACATTTGTTATTCCGTGTTCTTTATGAAATAGGCGAATATTTTTTTATGAAATAGGCGGCAAACGAGCAGACGTATCATCGCCAGTATAACACGAAAGTGATAGTTTTCTGCGAGATTGGTATTATCAAACAATAATATTCATGGAAATAATACATGCGATGCGTTACATTGTTGTTTCTCATTTGATTTTTTCAACATGTTTGTCTTATTAGCTTTAAACTTCCTGTTATTTGCAAGCACCGAACTAGATTGACTTACGCTTTCATGTGATTACTCCAATACTCGGAATGAGGTAGTTAGAAATTGACTATGTAACACTTGGCTCTTAATTGTAGCAATTGTGCTAATCGTTTAGAAACCTAGATGGGCGTGATCCCCGATACTAAATAACCGGTAAACACTGGTATTTTACGCACGCGCTTCTAGAACATTGATTATTGATATTAGGTACTTCATTTTGAATAAAAGTTGAGTTCTTCACCTACTTTCTGTAGCTATAACTAGCGGTTAGACTGACATATAAATAAGATGTAGCTTTAGAGTGCTAATAACTAATAATTTACTCTGTAGTTTCACGCTACAGTGATGATGTTAGGGATGTATCGAGGATACAGAACCATAGAAGATCAGTCTCGTTGGAGAAAGTAAGGATGCAAGTCATTTCACATCAGAACAACAGGTTTTGTCATATATTAGTGGCCCATTAGTTCAGCTATGAGCCACAATAAGGTAAAGGATTTTGAATGCCATTTCTATGTAAACGAGTAAGCTACTAGTGTATTTGACGTTTGTTGGTTTGTTTGTTTTACCGAGCCATATCCGCACTTTGTCTCTTGATTAGGCCGTTGTACGCAATTATTTGCGTGAAATTAAATAAAACTAAGAAAATCTCAATACGAATCACCTTTCTTTAAGCTGCTAATAATCAAGAGTATTAAAATTCTACCGACAGTGCTATTAAATTTAATGCATTTTCATATTTTAATTTTATTAGAAACAAGTAACAGTACGTTACTTTAACAGTTAGAGTGCTATATGTAATAAGCTTATTATAATTTATGCAAGGTTAAAATAGTCGAAGCTTAGACTTTTATCGCCGGACAATAATTATCGCCAATAAAAGCGTGTATGCAATATTGTAATATCTCAGTGCAACACATTCTTGCGGCCATCGAGTGATATTTATGTGAGGTTACATAGTGTAAGACGTGTATACATATGAGACGAAAACTTATGGCATAATTCTTTGGCTAATGTATGCCAAGTCAGTCAGTGTCCTAAGTTGACTAAGTTGTTAAATACTTCATGAAAGAAAGTCGGATTTATGTGTGTACAAAGCACATTTCAACATCGCATTACACTGTATCGGTATTATTATGTGGACCACTTTCTTCTGTAATGTGAAAAGGAAGCGACCAGATTTTAAATATGTGAAAGATTATTTTTAAACTTTCTTAAGTATCTTTATTGATAATACACGGCCTTTTATGATTCATTCGATGAAGTTATCGATCTATATACTTAGTAATAAGGTCGTACCTATCTTATTTGAATTGAGAAATTGCGATAAAATATAATTACACGTAAAAATCTGTAGTACTAAGATTTCTAGTGATATTAGCCTGCAACAGTTAGTATAGTGCGGGAACTCAGAACTTAATAATAGTTCGCAAACATAATAACAAAAATTTGTACGGGAAAGCGAGGGAACCAACTAAATCTATGCTATAGGCCATAAGCCCAACTGCGTATTCAATGCATCTTCTTTAAATAGTATAAAAAGAAGTCCTTCCAATGTCTGTTCGCTTAAATCTTTTAAACTACGCAACTGATTTTGATGCAGTTCAACAATCGATAAAATGATTCTAGATAAAGGTTTATATGTCTGCATGTTATAGTAGAGGAAATCTGAGAATTTTACGGGCCTCTGGTACTCTCACACACGATATGAAACACAGCGCAAACGCTGTTTCATATCTTTTTTCTGTGTGACCGTAGTATCACTCCAGTCGAGCCGGCCCATTCGTGCCAAAGCTTGGCACTCCCACTACACTGACTAATTAGTTATAATAGCCATGTTGCAGTCTGACTAAGCTTTTACATGTTTCAATGATTTTCGGATTAGGTAGACAATGTATTCGTAAGGTAAGTAAGCTTTAGTGACAGGTTCTTCAATTTGTAGCATTATAAAGTATGGAGAATAGAAGAAGAGACGAAATGTCCGAATTTTGACAGTAATTGTGCCTTTCTCTTTACATCAATATTTTGAAAGTTTGCGCCCATTTATCTATTTAATATATGTACATGTGATATACGTTTAAACGAGCAATTCTTGTATAAATTTAATGTACGAGCAAAGTCGTGCATTTGTAATAGTTAACGAAATTAGCTTACATCAACGTATTTGTATTACACTTATGTTGCATTATGCTCTTACTTTGAACACATAATTTTGTACATTGTTTAGAAGGAACAAAACCATCATTCGGTCAAGTTGTCTACTTATTTATCAAAACAACTATCAGTAATGTTAGAGAAACTATCCCTACATATATATATATTCTGAATATCGGAAACTGCCCCAAGGCTTTCCATGAAATATAGTATGCAGGGGGTTTAGGAGGCTATTAATCGATCTAACTGGGCCTAATTTTAGAAAATTTACCAGTAAAAAAAAATCCGAGCAAAGCTGGCTCATCCAGGTACTTTCGGACATATCTCGGACATATTTTCGGACATTTCAACACACAACGCCATCTAGACCTAAACCAAGCAGAGCTTGTACTATGGGTACTAGATAACTTATATTAATACATATATACTTTTTTTTTGTAAATACATACATATTATACTTAGAAGACACCCAAACTCCGAAACAAATATTTGCAGATCATACAAACATTTGGTCCGACTCAGGAATAGAATCCGAGATCTCTATTACAGCAGTTGCATACGCTACCACTGCGCCACCGAGGCAGTCAAACTTAGCTTACTTTGAGTAAAACGTATAAGTATTATTACGAAAAAATTTCATAGGTGCTCTTCCCAATTTTTTTTTAATAAAAGGATATTTCGTCAAGAAACCTTTTTTATACACGTTGGTTGATGGAACGACAGGGTTATTATTAATGATAATGTTCCCAAAAAAGGACGTTAACTGATTTTCGTAGGATAATAAGTGGAACCTATATATGATTTTAGACAAAATGAAAATGAAGAATAAAATTCCTCGTAAACTACCCGTATCAAATTAAATTACA
Organism: Hyphantria cunea; assembly: GCA_003709505.1. NCBI lineage: Eukaryota > Metazoa > Arthropoda > Insecta > Lepidoptera > Erebidae > Hyphantria > Hyphantria cunea. The sequence goes on along the minus strand of PKRV01001639.1, from coordinate 145,775 downwards.
CGTATTCCATACGAATTAAGGCGTGGGAACTGTTGCGAGCAGCCGTGACCGCGATGTTAACGCTCTATATCACAAAAAAATGAACTAATTATGTATTTCTTCACTCATACTTTTTTCTGTCATACATAATTTTGCTAAGATAGCAGTATGTTAATTAATCATTTTAATAACAGTACCTCGATGGCCGAATTTTGCTCGTTATTTCTTTGGTAAACGGCAAACGTAGTGTAGGACGTCCACAGGCCAGGTGGAGCGATGATTTGCGTGGGACGGCTGGCAGGAGCTGGATGCGAGAAGCCATAGATCGAACTAAATGGCGTGAAATTGGAGAAGCCTATGTCCAGCAGTGGACTGCGATAGGCTGATGATGATTTCTTTGGTAAATTCTCTAATAAAGTCTCTAGTAAATTCTCTCCGGCGTCTCTCTCTAGTAAATTCTCTCTGGCGCTCATAGCCCAGTTGCACTCGGTGATTTGAAGCAATCACCGAGGGTTAGCAACGACGGCGCGGTCAGTACCTGAATAGGTGACCGCTGGTGGCATGTTACCATGAGCGTCTCCGTGATTCGGAGGTCATGTTAAGCAGTCGGTCGCGCTTGTTATCATAGAATAACAGTCGTGAAGCTTAGTTGGAGGCCTTGGGGCGGCTTAAAAACATCCAACGGCAAGATTACGTAGCCACAACGTTGTCTTCCCAGTCCCCAACCCGCACTTGGCCAGCGTGGAGACGTAGGGCCTTAACCCTCTCGTGAGAGGAGACCCGAGCCCAGCAGTGGGGCATTAGGGGTTGTTGATACATCGATTTATCGTTCCCGAAACCCTCTGCATACTTAATTTTACGATAATCGTTTTAGCCGTTTCCGAGATTCAGATTATAAATATACTAGAATTGCTCATTTAAAGGTATTGGATAGAAAAGAAGGTGGAAAAGACGATTTACTGCAAGTATGTCAGAGAGCTGTAAGTAGCTATCTCGCTGATTTTCACTGCGATAAGTGTTGTGGATTCGATACCCACAAGGGAAAACACTTTGTGTGATCCACAAATTGTTGCTCCGCCTCTGAGTGTTCTTTGCATTCGTTACATAAATGTTTCTCAACTCCTCTGTGCCCCAGAGTCTAAATATTATATCAGGTTTGACAAATTATTTAATTATTTAATTATTAAGTGCTATCAAGAACATCACCTTAGGTGCGATCCTACTATTACACCACTAAACACATGAAACCGCGAGAAATAGTAAGTCTATTATAAAGTTGTCAAGTTCAAACCAGAACACGCATTAATACTTTGTATGCTGTAATTATAACCGGAGATCTAGGCGCCGATTTGTATATTTTTTTAAATTGTAATGGCAAGTGACGTTTGCCAGATTTATATCTTCACGGTCTTGTTCTTGTATATTTTTTTTTGTTATTTTAGAGTTACCTCATCTCAAAAGGAAAAAGCGTAACCCATAAAGGATTATTTTGTTGTACACACCTACCTACCTACAGGGTACTTCTCGTGAACTCAGAATCTGAAGATTTGGTACGAAGCAACGTCTTATAGCACAGATAAAAGAAAAATTGAGAAAAACATAAATATTTAGTTACATCATATAATATACCTACAGGTTTGTACGGAAACCGCGGTGCGCGAGTCCGATTCGCGCAAGGTAGGTTTTTTAATGAATAACCTTGTCAAAATGACTCTGAATGATGGAAAGCATAAGTAGCATCCGAAAGTGGTGGTCACCATACTCTTTGCGAATGCAGACAATGTAATAATGCAGGGTTACCATGCTGCATTATTGCATTGTCTGCATTCGCAAAGAGTATGGTGGTACCAACACCACGGCGGCCTAGTGAGGCCTCAGGTCTCGCACTCACCAATGAAACGCTGTCATTTTACGTTGATTTCCTGTGCGAGGGTAATACCGCCCAGTCGAGCCGGCCTGTTCGTGCTGAAATCAGTGTATTTCTACTACCTTCGGTGTAGTAGAGCCTCTCTGTACTACATCTCATGTAGTACAGTAACAAATAAGGAGTGTATTGTTCTTGCATACAGTTTTTTTTTCACAAATAAATTGATAATAATAATAAGTTGAAACATTTCATAGATGGCTGTTGTTGATAGATCCTATGTTAAATAACCAAACCACTGATAAATTCATACTTATATGAGAAATCCAAAAGTAACTGTCTGTTACGCTTTCCCGTCTAAACCGCTGCACCGATTTCTATTAAAATTAATATGGAGATGATTTGATTTTTGAGGATGGACATAGGCTACTCTTTGCCGCGATAACCGACACAAATGCGGGCTGAGCCGCGTGCAAAAGTTAGTATCTTCATAAACGATTAAATTACACACATACACCGAAATGATTGGCTCATTACATTACTAGTTTTCGTGACTGGGAAATTAAGCGCTAAGAAGACTGACTCAATTGGTGAACAGACCCGTCAATTTACAAGTATACAATGATATCAATAGTAAACGGTTACAAATATCTTAAAACATGTATCATTCACTGATAAATTACAATTTTCTGTGTTCTGAAATGTTTTGGTCTCATTTTATTTGGATCCGTTTCACATGCCAATTTTATAAAGCTAGTTTAATTTTAGTTTGATGTATGCTACCAAGAAAAATAATATTTTGTCTTTGACTTAGACTCCTGACCGTGTTACCTTTGCATACCTTGACGTCATTATATAAATTTAAATGTGGAGCCATTTGGTGATTGTGTGTCACGGAGAACACACACGTTTACATTCAATTCCGTTTTGTATTATAACTGTGTAATACATCATCGACTTATCTCTACTCTTAACATACAGTATGGCTCATTTGAATATCGCCAGCGATTCAAGAAACACATATTAACATTAATTTTGTGTGGTACTATTAACGGTAGATTACAATAAAACAAAAGCAAATTATTCATGTATAGAATTTAATTACAGTCAAACTTAAATTAGAAGACAACCCCACTTGTCACGCACGCTAATAATTGCAGAAAAGATAAATAATCGGACCAACTGTCATCGTACAGATAATCTATATCATAAATGGGGATTTTTTTTACATAGGTATAATTAGCTCTAGAAGCAACTTATCACAGACACGTGTTTTTTTACAAACAACAAAAAAACCAATTAAGCTTATCGATCACAATCGATTTTTACTATTTATATACATAAATATATATATATTTGTGTGACAACTGTATTTTAACTTACCTACAATATAAAATTTAGTGTTTTCCGAAGTCAAATCCAGATTGACTGACAAACAATGGACCTGTTTTTGAAGTCTGGATAAGTGGATATCGTTGCCTATCACAGTTGTCGAATGTGTTTGCCAATAAAAAAAAAACTCAATTAAAAAGATATGCTATTGTTCTTATACGAAACATGTAAATGTTTAACGTGTTGTATCGTTCCACCTGCCTGTCCACTACAATATCTGACATGCCCGTATTGGCCCGGCCGAATGAATGGATGTTTTTGCTTCTAACTGTTGATTGTGACAATGGAGATGCGTATGCTTATTTGAATTTAAAAAGAGAATGGTGTGATTTCTCTGCTAGTGAAACATTTTATTTATCCGTGGTTTAATATTAATAAACACATCGCTTCCTAAAATAACATTCTCCATTCGTCATCATTTTTCCAGCTTGTTAAGGATTGATAACTCATTTATATCGCACTGTGTGCACCATGTTCAGAATGAAATACAGCTAATGGTATTTTACAAGCGAAGACCTTTCATTATTCATTAATAATTATATTTTCAATATTTTTACAACAAAGCAATTACTTTAATCACCAATTTATTTAAGGAACCAGTCTAAATGCACTCACTTAACGGTACACAAGGGAAACCGAAATTAACTTCAAATTCCCAATAAAAAATCATCGAAGCAAGTGTGGAGGCACAAAATGATTATTAAGCGCCCTTGTTGAAATTACTTTCCATATTTATTGTGAGTTCAGCAGACTCTCACCAGTGGAATCTACAATAAGTGGGTCAATGTGCCGAGCTGTGCAGTTTTGCAGTTTGTGTGGCACATACGCTAATAGCCCGATCTGATGTGAACTACAAGTGGGCTAAATGTTGATTGAGGAAGTATTAAGCTGTTGAATCAGTTAAAACATAAGTATCTGAGAAAAATGTGATTGGGTTTTGGTCTCGTTGGTCTAGCGGTTGAAGTACGCGACTGCCGATCAAGCGGTCTCAAGTTCAAATCCCGGGTCGGGCTAAAAGTGTTAATGAGTTTTTCTAATTATATAAATACTTAATAACAGGTCAGAGTTTGGTAGTATGGTTCTGAACCTTCGTGCCTCGGAGAGCACGTAAATCTGTCGGTTCTGCGCCTGATCTCCCTCCGATCGTGTCGGTTAACCGTTCTATCGGATTATGAGAGAGACTGCACCTGTGTTTGAGCACACACTTGTGCACTATAATAACTCTTGCTTAGAGACTGGCCTCCATTGCCGAAATCGACTAGGATAACAACATCATCACTTAATTGACCTGAGAATTTTCGTTGCGCGATGAAGAATTAATTGTTAGCTACTGCTTAGTTCGGTATCTCTGCGTTAGATGGTACTAAAATGCGTTTTACGATAGCGTGTGTAGTGCAGTCACCACTTCTACATACAACGAGAATGTTGAAGTCACCACAAATCGTAAGAGAATTAATTGTTATCTAAATGACGACTGATTAAGATCCGTGTGAAAGGGAGGGAAATGAATTATGTAAATGTGTTTGTATTGAAACCGAAAAATATCAAGATAAGAACTTTAGAAAGTAGTACTTACTACCTTAGATTGAAATATCGATAAGTTATACTGATAATTACCTTTCTTTCATGAGCGTTACAAAAATATAATTAGCAATCGATTTTTCATTAACGATTAGGTAACGATAGATTTCATTAATCGATCAAACGAGCTATCGAGCTTTATAGATAACGAGAGTCAGGTGACCTTTGATAGGAATTGAGTACATTTTTTTAAAGAAATGCGTATGATAAAAATGATAAAGTATTAAAATTAATGCATTTGTTCCATTTATCGGAATATTACGTCATAATTAGTGTTTTTACCAATATATATCTATTCAAAAAATCTTTCTTAAATAGATAAAAAACTCTTTAAAACTTTCACTGTATATTAATAATAATTAATCGCTTTATTGTACAAGACATCACTAAACAAATGTCTTAAGGCTACAGTGCAATTGGTGGCCTTATCGGTCAACAGAATTACAGAACATGTATGTCAGATATGCCTATAATAATCCCGATCTCTCATCTCGATTATTGTGTAGTTACATTTGTGGAATCCTGATTACATTATAGAACAGGTATTCGTTACTTGTTCTAAACGAATGGTATTAAAAATGAAAACAAACTTGAGTACGTGAATATCTGCCATCTTTATTAAATTCATTAAAGAGCTGAAAAGATACAAAGATAAAAAAAAGAAAACTTTTATTTTTATTTTAATGTACCCAGTGTAGGACCTGCCAAAGAAATGTATATATACATACACTAATCATTACCCTCTTTCTTTTGCAGTCGGATAAAAATACATTCAAAGCACGGAAACTATCTAATATGAAGGAACAACCAAATGGTACACCTGGTTCAAATGAGTACCACCATTCATTGCCTTCTGCAACCTCTCCTTGTAATTACGTTCAACGGATCACAATAGAAATAAGAACAGCTTTTTTAAGGATGCCTACAGAAGAAGAACTTTTATAAACAGTAAAAAGTTTTGATGAAATTTATAGAGCCTACGACACCCGGGTCAGTGTTGCCAGTATTACGAATCTATTGATTCGTTCATTAAAATAATTTTAGTAATTTAGGTGTTACGGTGGAACATAAATAGTTCGGTTACAGTTTACTTGAGAGAATTCATTGTCCAAATCAAAACATAATAGAAAGCAGAGCCAAATAGTAAATAATACTATTGACACACATATGAGTCACACTTACATGCAACTTAATCATATAAAATGTCAATAAACTTTATGCGCCAGCACGTAGGGGGCGTAGGGGCGACTACTACGATTATCTTTCTCATATTGCAGCGATGCTATATTGTGTTATCTCAGCTTTTAATTATATTCCACGTACGTATAGTCTAAAGAATTGAATTGAATTAAAATTTAATTCGTTGCTAACATTTTATTGTAACCGTCTTAAGTCTGTCAGTAAATGGTCTTATTGCCCTACACATTTCATTATTCACGTACTTTTTCCCACGAATAATAAATTGTAATAGGAATAGGAAGTGCCAATTATTGCTTATGATCGTGCTGTCAGAAATTAGGGGACCACCCTACTATAGTACAAAAAAAGTTGCGTAGCTCCTGCGCATCGATTATTTCAGGACTTTATTACTATAAGTACTATGTAATAGGTATATAAATAACTGAACTAAATGTACATTAGTAACAATACACGTGAGTACCTAACATGATAAATGTGTGACTTGGGCTTCCTATAGTACCTCTTCAGTTACAATCCAATGTGTACCCAGACCTTGTTCATTTCCTCTGCCTTGTCACGCGACGCGTTCATTAAATTGCACGTTTTTTGCATACACACAAGCACACACAAAATTATCGAAATAATGATAGTACTTTCGTGCCTTATACGTAGCACATACTTGGAACTGTACGAAGAACGTACCTTCACAATTGTGCCCAATTGTACGATGACGGAGCACATGTACCGATAATATTCGTGCAATCGATGGTCGAACCTGACATTGAAACAAGTGAAATTCTAGCCTCTTCAATGTGTCAATAAGTGGATAGACAGAACGCAGTATGAAAGCGAATGCGAATCACTTTCATCAGTGTTTTGTACAGTAACGAACAACACAAAAAGATATTTTGCATCTATGTGGTACATCTTTTTTTTGTTGTCAGTTTTTGGGCACCTTGAAAAGTTTGGCTCGGTATTGTTGTGTAGAGAAAGCTACACTATTATTGAAAGTACTTACAATCGCAAATTCATTTAATGAGTATTGCATACTGTTGTGCAGGCCTTTTTTGGGAATTGAACGTCAAATTTTAATGTTCATGCTTTTCGGGTTCCCTTACTTCAGTTCGGTTCGTATTTATTGTCAAGTTAATATACTATCGTCACCTGCATTATGTGGTTCAAAATAATATTTTTTAATAATAACAAAAATGTGTATTTACAAGGTACATTATAAAAAGTATGAAACTTGAAATAAAGAGCAATGTATTCTATTGTTTGTTTGTTACAATTCATGTTTTTATCTCACTATTGTAATCATCCAAAAAGTAAGAAAAAATGCAATTCAATACTGCATACGTATATAAACAAATATCGTTATTAACAAATCATAACATATCAGTAACAAATTATTTAAAAAAACCCGATAATCTCTTTGGTAATCTTGTTTACGGCGTGTGCCGTGTTTTTTGACCGACACACATAGAATTAGTGTATTACACAATTACGAACCTTACCTATACGTGTCTTCCGATGCGCTCGCCGATCGCCGCTGTCGCAAGTCGTACGTGGATCGCGTTTACCGATTACACCTGGAAAAAAAAGTGCTTCAATATCTGTCATCTTTATTAAATTAATTGAAGGGCTGAAAATATAACAAGAACTGAAAAGTTGTTTTTTTTATTTCTTTTTATTTATTTATTTTTTGATATACCCAGTGTCGCTCTCACGACTAAGACGAATCTATTGATACAATTCACATAAAAATACGACAAGCCATTTAGTCTCTAGGGCGTGTTAGAGAAATATACATAACTCGAAAAATATAACCATACTTCTTTCGCAGACGGGTAATGATGAAAATATATAAAAACAAACTGCTTTTATCGCCTCGAACTTCAGAAAGAGTACTTTTTCCGGATTACTGTGGGTACTCCGTCTTTTTATCTGTATACAACATGGTGACCACCTAAATAGTTAAAAATTGTAAGCGTTAAAAATAAAGATAAAATTCCTTTTCATTCCTAACAGTAGGATTGACATCTCGTAGCAATGGATAGAAGTCCTTATCTAGTTATTTGTCAATTAATCTTCTTCAGTTTGCAGTTTGCGAATTGCTACTGTACAGTATGTTTATATTTCCAAAATGGGCCTCCACTTTCCTCACTCACGCAAGCGCAGTTTCACACCGGTTTTCTGTGAGGCCATGGTATCATCACTCCGGTCGAGCCAGCTCATGCGTGCTGGCTGGCTATTGTATTTGCCTCGTAATAAAGTTGTATAGCCAGTTCGACTACATCAATTACTCTACCGTCGCCAACGTCTCCATATTACAGGTATTTAGTTTTAGATTACACAAGCACTTATTAAATATCAAAGCTCATCAATTATCGCGTGCGGTGGCTTTTTTATTGCTTTAAAAACATACTTTTTAGTTCGCAGTGGACGGTGGTCTCAATTTAGAACCAGTTTTCACTTAGACCTGTCTATAGTCCATTAATCACTGCTGTGTATAAAAACGGTCATTTCATTGCACATTACACGTTAATATATATATAGCACGTCATGTATAAACTCTCTTACTTTGTTTTTAATTGAAAAATCACCTTAATTTACTTTAATTGGTTATTGTTTGTGATTATTATATATCAAAGATATGAGAATAATAGGTATTAGTAATACGTGTAAATTTATTTATACGTATTTATGTTTTCATTTATTAACTGTTAGCGTAAACGACTGCCGATCAAGGAGTCTCGGGTTCGATTCCCAGGAATGCTGCTGGTTTTATCTTACAAAATATTCTTAGTAGCATCCTGGGGGATGGAAGATAGCGGTGTTTGCCGCCCGTACCTCGCAGAGCTCGTTAAGCCGGTCCTGGTTGTCATGGATACCTATGACAATCGTTATTGGGTCAGGTATTATGAGTGTCCTCAAACACAACAACTAGTTCACTCTCGAGGCCGGATGCTAATCGCTCCGTGGAAAAACTCATATTCAGGTAAAACCGGTTAAACAGATCCCGATGAATCTTGGGAATAATAAAGGCTAGAAAGATGAAGGTGCTTTATGGTTGTAAGTGGTAAAAAATCTTAAAACTGCGATTTTTGCCAAGCATTTGTAGAAAAAATCTCATATTATGTTACATTAAAATTCCCAAGTATAAAAGTGTCTTTTTTCTGTGTAACTTCAAAGAACTTTATTCCTTCTTATGTGAAAATGACTGCAATCTGAGTGTAAGTCTGCAAGTTACTTTTTTAATTGAATGCATTGTAAGAGACTACCATAAGTGTAATGTCTAGGAATATCAGGTAACATTGGGATTCCCACACAGGAGAGGGCCATCTAAAAACCGAAGGTGGCCGAAGGTACGTTGGGGATGCCAGAGATTTCCTTTCTAGAGTGCACCTGGTTCCCCAGCTTCTAGTACCCGAGACGGCATGCGGTTTAAGTCGGATCGAGTCCGACATGCCACCACAGGAGGTCGTATCCCAGGGGATTTCCCCACAGAAAAAAAGGATTGATGATACCCCATATTCTTAATCCGTGACCACACGTTCAAATGTATTACTAGCGTCTGATTATTTCTATACCCATATTTACTGTTGTGTCATTATATCAAAGCGGATGATCTGACTTATTATCGCACGGACCAGAAATACCTACCAAAACATTTTGTTTTCAGACAAACTGAAACTCAATTAAAGAAAGAAATATATGGTTATCTTTTTGGACTGGGCCGATTTTGGTGAAGGCCTATGTCCTGTCCAACAGGTCAATATTATATTTCAATTAAAAATATGATGACCTTAGTCCGTTCTGCGACAGAAGTTGTACGACGATATACCGTTGTAAGTTTTTATTTTTATTTTATTTATTTATTTGCTTACAACATTCACAAATTTCTTTTAAATATTCATCATTTATGTAATTTATACTTCCGATTGTCGATACTTGATGGAACTTGTTGCAATACATTCTAGAATTAAAATCACTTTTAATTACAAATTTTAATTCTAGAATGTACGTCATACATGTGTACACGAGAAACGTGGTATAGGAGAGGCCTATGACCAGCAGTGGACTGCGACAGTCTTATGATGATGATGAAGTAAAATATATTGAAGTAGTAAAATAGCAACGTACTTTCTATGCATTTATATATATATGCCATTTTAATTTTAAAAGAAAGCTCAGTACATAATATGTTTCAGTCCACAATTTGTACTTTCGATGGTTTTTATATGTAATAGATCGATTTTATACACGCAACTATTTTGTATTGAAAGTAAATAGGGATTATATTGCGATTACTTTAGTCGGTTCGAAAATAAGTGGGTAGCTTAAGTAATCACTTATTTTCTACTATTGCCTTGTTATTTTAACTTTCTTGTTATAAATTATTATTTTTACATTACTCTTCTCAATACATAGGCAAGGTTTTTAACAGATGATCAACCAGTTGAGTCAAAAGCGCTTACCGAACTCTTGCAAGCCCAGTTTATGTTATGCTTGTCAGCATCCCAGCTGAAAAAAGTTCAGTGCCAAAAAACGCAAAATGCAATATTATTTGAGCTTTTTTTCGCGCTCTTAAGATTCCGATATTAGTTATGGATTTTTAATGTTTGAAAATAGGGTAAGATACTAGCGACGAATTCGTGTTCAAACACAACTTGATGCTTGTAATATCTGGTTAGTACCGATTCAAAGAATCTTTCTCTAGTAGATAGATTTTCTTTTAAGTTTATGCCGAATAAAGTTGTACTAATAAAAACACTCCTGACGTAATATTCGTATAAGTGATACTGGTTGTAACTATTTACAGTTGGGCTTTGCAAGAAAATGCGTTAAGATTAAATTCATACGTAAGATTCTCTTTTGCAGCAATTAAAAGGAGCTCTATACCAAATCGTTTGACCAGCATGGTATAGTAGGTCTGAACCTCCTTCCTGAGAAGGAGATGATGATGACAACATGCAAATAGTATATTCGTAGGTTTACTAGTTACTAACCAATTCGACTGACTCCTAATTAATACAAAGTACCAGAATGACTGAGTTTTCAGCGATATTTTCTTTTGGAAGATTTTCTTAAAATGAATCCTAGCTAGATCGATTTATCGCCTTCGAAACAACCTGCGTAATAAATTTCATCGTTAGAGCTGTTTCCAAGATTAGAAATGAGAGAGATACCGAGGTATTAGATTAGATAGCTTCTAAGACATACATGTGTTTCACGGATTTCAATAAAGTCTTTATTTTTAGGCTATACATACATATATGTATAGTTTTTCTTGGAAAAAGCGATTTCGCTCAAAAAGAAAACGAAAGTGAAGCTATTGCGCCCACGTACATCAGTTTAAATGTATAACAACAAATATTGCATCTATATGATGACGAAACCTCTTACCAAACATCCAAACTCATTATATTCTAACACTTCTTAGATTTGAATAAGGAAAAGTATAGAAACTAAATGCCAATCGCATAATTAAAACTGATTTGCTATTAACAGCCAACAGAAAGCGGCACTCTCTTATTGTAACCATATCTTATTCGAAGTTCGTTACTCTTTGGCGGACAGATAACGTTCATTGTAGTATCAGAATCCTATTAGCACTTGAAAGTTTTTAATGATTAACACAGACAATCCCATCTTGCGTATGAAAAGGCGAAATCACTTTTACAATTCGACTGTAACTTGTTTTGTCTGTAAGTACCCTAACAAATTTACTGACACACTTCTTTCCTGAAGTTTAAATTATTATAATATATGATTATTATACTCTCTAACTTTTAAATTTTCACTCCCAGTCAAACCATGAACCAATTGAGTTGTACAAATAATTTTAATCATATTTTTATTATATTTTTTTCAATCAGAGATTACTTACATTATTATTATTTCGTAAAGAGTTTATCATTAAAATATGTGTATTAGTTGACTAGCGAGGCGATAATTTCTTAAACATTAATTATATTTTACGGCCATATACACATATGAAATGCCTGATTAACCAAATAAAGAGAATACTTACAAGAAATGAAAAATAGACTAATTAATTCCTAACTCTTTCCAAGTCGTTAAATGTCGTACAAAATGGTCAACCATCTATTATACGGTTGTAAAGAAGCAACTAATCGTGTTGATTGTAATTCTAAAATAAATATATGAAGCATGAACGAAGACAATCCAATTTGTTTGCGTCCACCCACGTGGAATTATTGGCTACGGAAATGGCGAAATAAAATACTTCCTTAATTATCACCACTTCAGGTAGATACAAATTGTAGACATCTCTATCATACCTACTCCTAGAGAATGTATACTAAAAGAACAATTATTTTTTAAATTAATTAATTATAGATTTATATTATGTTTCCGAAGTAGACTCGGTTGACGCCTTTATGCTTGCTTCTTATTACGTAAATGAGACTAAAATTATATGAATGTATGTTAGAATGGATTAAGTGTTCCAAAAATAATTATATCATAACACTATCCCAAAACATTATTTGGAGATGACAGGACGAAGGGTTCTCATGCTTATAAATTAACAAACATAATCATGTTAGCAAACACAAACATTGGTACTCAACGATAAAGAATTTATTGAACAACGATTATAAAATCAACTTGCGGTCCGACTCTCGCGGGTAACCAACACCGTATTCGACGTTCTGCCCACAATGAACTCGATTTTCTCTAGTACTCCATATTGAAATCAAAAGTTTACTTTCGCCATCGAATGTTATAATTAATACTGTATAAGATGTTATTGTTCGTAATGTTAAAATTGGCATTGTTAAATAAAGTTATGGTTAATTTTATTTTAGTTTCTTGCTGATCAACATTAAACCTAACAATTTCATATATAAATGTGGTAAGAGCTTCAGAGAGAAGCCGCAATTTCGACACTTAAGTAGCATTCAAATTTTAAACTTCTATCTATCTAATAAAATTTTGGATCAAGTTTCAAGATCAAACTTCAAAATAAAATATTAAATAACAACACTCGCAATGTAAGTTTGCGTGTGTTGTTATCAATATGAAAAATAGAATAAACGGAAAGAGTTCCTCCAGAAAAAACTGAAAAGACTTCCTGACAACGACAAAGCGCTTAAAAATTTTTGCCCAATCCAAATTGTTCGAAAGCTTTAATTGTCAGTGTTTGTCAAATTTATACCTTTACACCTACCCTTAACCAGAAGTGTAATTTATTACCGAATGAAACTCGGCTATTGTTGACACCACAAAGTCGAAATTACTACCGCATTATGAACACCAAATTATCGATCATATTATTTTTTACTAAAATAGTTCATCCGGTTACCATAGCTGGGTCATCAGTCGATATATTACAGTTTTGATTACTGCTATATCCGCCCGTAAGCCCGTTATGGTAACTTAAAGTGGAATCGGATAACTTTATAGCCCTTCTTTAACTGATTGTTACATTAGTTACGTAAAAATGTGACTTACATTGTTGTAACATACAAACGTCTAACAATCATAATGAATTTTTTTTATTAGTAATTAAACGTTTACCTAAAAATTTCTGGTGCTCGTGCTAGAGATAAAAAATCATATCAAAAAATATTAATATTAATATTACTTGCATCTAAAGTATGTCACGTACGCTTATTAGTCAAATTAAATAGTACGGACTTTTCCAGTTCGCTGTTTCCACAGTTCTTTCTGACTACAGCTTGTTGTGGGAGGCAGAAAGAACTGTAAGAAACTGTGGAATGAAAAGTCGCCTGCGAACTATGAAGTATGATACGTACGCTTATTAGTCAATTCAAATAGTACGCACTCAATCAAGAAAAGGGCTCGCTCCTTCTTAAAAGACCGATAAGGAATTTTTGACGCCTCTGGTGTTGCGAGTTGAATTCTTTTTATGTCTCTTAGTAGTGTTTTAGCTCTTAACAATGTATGTATTGTATAAATTATTTAACGGTGCTAGAGAATAGGGAACATACCTATATTTTAGGCTCACGTTATTTGAAACCTTATTTCCGCACGTCCAATTTTGAAAATATATAATCATTAAATTTGTCCTCCTTTTTATGTTAATTGGTTAGTTAAAATTAATGAAAGTTGAAAATTACATAATTTATTACCGTATATAGCTTTAAAAAGGATATATATTTTTATTTAAGTACAAAGGTTGAAAGTGATAATCGTTACTATTATTTTTAATAACAACATTAGCATCAAAAAAGTCATGAAACCATACTCGCTTTTGTCTTGAACTCGTTTCTTTACCAGGCTACGTAAATTTTGTTAACAGTTGTACGAAATGTGGGCAATAAAATAAACCTTGCCAAAAGAAAAAACGTCAAACGAATTTAAAATTATGCGGGCATCTTGCCGCATTTTGGTCGAACATAACCTTTAACCTGTTATATTATAACTTTCAATGGAATTTCGCACAATAAGCATCCTTGTATTTCGTTGCACAATAATATTTTTGCGCAAACGGTTCCTTTGAAACGCTGTGGGATTCCGAGATGACATCGGTTACGTAGATTACTGTGTCGATTTTATAGCGGGCTGATGTTGCGTTAAGTAGATAGCTGTAATTTCCTGGTGGGTATAGAAGCTTTAATTGTTCAATAACTTAAGTAATTTCACTTATAATACAACTAACTAAAGGTGGCGTTTAAGAGGCAAATTTGCTGTCGGAAACTTTACTCTTAAGCTCATTGGGTTATGTAACTGGCACGCAAACATCACTTTATTTTAATGCTTAGACAAATTTCTAAAGATTATGCCTATGTATAACAAATGTTTCTAGTAAAAAAGCTTAAGATGTTTTATTCCTATAGATATGTTGAGGTATTGATCCAATAAAGTATCGACAAGATGATCTCTCTATCTTAATTGGTTTTCGTGCAACTGATCTTCTAACAAACTTTATCTGACTTCGGATGAACTTGTTTCTTATATTCCTATTCATATAATTGTCACTTCGGTTTCCATGTTTTGTATTTATTCTTTTGTGTTAAAGTTTGGCATTCTCAAAGTTTTGACAAATATGCTATTAACTTTTTTATTTTACTATTTACAGTTTTTTTCTCATATTTTCTCGACATTTATTTACTGTTACAGAAGATCGCAAACATGTCAAAGATAATTTTATAATATTATAACTTCAGTAAGAAGCTGCGGTGTCTATCTCTTAGTAAACATAGTTTTATTATTTTATGTCTCACTCGCCTGAAAGGTATTTTTTGCCCTTGGACCTTATTATTTTTACCCGACTGCGCAAAGCAAAGAAGGGTTATGTGTTTATCAGTCTATGTATGTATGTATGTATGTTTGTTCCTATGTGGCATTGTAGAGGCCAAACGCCTTGGCAGATTTTCGTGATCCGTACGTCAATCGATTCGTCTTTACCTCGCGAGTGTCACTAAAAACATTACAGTAAACAATAATCATTATAGTAACATCTAGTCGCCATATTGTCAAAATAAAAAATTTCGATGCACCACGTCAAGTGTTGATCCTTCTATTCTGCTTTTAAATTCTGAGGCTTATTTTATTCTTTTTAGTTTTGTTTTTACGCAGTCGGGTTTTTTGTTTTTATAATATTTTCTTTTTATTTCTACATGAAAAGTATTTCTTACCGTTTGCTCCATGCTGATTTTTATAAAGGCGAGAAAGCGTAACAAACAAACACACTCACTTTCGACAATATTATATAACATTGATTAGGATAGAATTTGTATTAAGCTGCTACAAGTACAAACAAAACTACTTAGAGAATGTTGCCCGACAATAGTTGAGCTATTTGACTACGTCTAGCGTATCATAACATAAGTCAAAATAACCTATTGTATTCTTGTATTTATTGCCATGCTTGCCTTCATACGCTTTGTATTCAGACATTCCACTTCAAATTACATTCACTTGCAAGTTGTATGTACATAAATATATGTTACTTCTCATAGTTTTATCTTGTCGTGGTTTCCTTTATACTATGTCAAAGAATTTTGTTTTAGTAAAATTTCGGATTGATTTTTCATTGTATCTGTCAGTGCTTCTTTAAGAAGACGAACTATATTAAAAGTTGCCATAAAATACATATTTAATGAATTTGGTCATGTTAATGTTTATTTATTCTGTAAATACAGGTATGAAGAAAATCTCTACATAAATTTCTGTAGTTATGAGTGGATAGATAACGTGTGAAATCGTATCAAACCAACCGAGTATACCGACGACTTTCGCATCTATAATGTTAAGTAGGATTAACATTGTTTGTTTCACGATTACAACTTTTCAATTTAAAACGAAAGTATAAGATGATAAATTATCGCGAAAGTGTAGACATTTAACCGCCATTACAAGTGAATTAAAAAGGTGTTGGTTAAAAAAAGATGGGAGATTCGTAAACCCGATAAGCTAGAGGTATAGTTAAGTTAGAATATTATAATCTCACCTTTCCCTATGTAACTATTGTGGGTATTGTGCAACAGCCGTGAGAACTTGGGCGATAATGAGGCATTGTCACCGGTGGTACAACTGAACTGGACGATATTCGGAAAAGTTAACGCGTTTAAACATTTCTGTTAGGGGAAACATCTAACTGGCTTATTTGTATTGAATTGAAATATTTAAAATATACATACTAGTAATAAAATAGTTTAACTTTTCTATAGAGTGGTTGCTAACTTTAAATCCTACTCAATGCAGCGATAATATGTACTCATTTTGAATACAAACATTAAGATAAGATGAAGTAGTTAATAAATATTTTTAGTAATATTGAAATTCTTTTTAATATTCTTTAAAAATGGAAGAAAGCTATAAATAATAAAGAGTATAGGAAAAACATATATCTGATAAACAATTTCATTGACATATTATTATCGTGTTTTTAAAATAAAACGAGAAATAGTCATTATGAAAATGGAACGAAATGGTAAGTAACATTTTATATAAATTACTTGAAAAAAAACCAAACATATTTTATAATTTAACTGTACAAAAGGTATCAATATCATTTTGATTAAACCCTTTTGTTATAACATTATTACATAATATTTCATTGTATGAATGTCATTATAAATTCTTCAACTAAAAATAAAAGTGTTGTGTACGTCGAGCCCTTTGATATGGTTGTATAAAGCACTGCGCGCACGCACTGTTTCGTGTTAATGTGATATTGAATAAGAAATCACAACTTACGCCGGGTGTTACGTCAGTATCAGGCGCCATGCCGTAGCGATTAGCCTGACGCACGCTAGGTAGTTAATATTAATACGTGAAGAAAATTCTTTGTACTGTTTTATAACACAATTTGGAAGTTCTTAAAATTATTTGGCATATTTAATAAATAAAAAATCTATCCTCATGGCCCAGTCGCACGCAGTGATTAGAAATAATCGCCGAGGGTAAGCAATGACAGCGCGATTATTACCTGGAATGGGTGACTGCTAGTGGCATGGTACCATGAGCGTCTCCGCGATTCGGAGGTCACGTTAAGCAGTCGGTCCCGGATGTTATTATAGGATAACAGTCGTAAATCTTAGTTGGAGGCTTTCGGGCAGCTTGAAAACATTCAACGGCAAAATTACGTAGCAACAAAGTTCTGTTGCCAGTCCCCAACCTGCAATTGGCCAGCGTGGGGATGTATAGCCTTAACCCTGAGAGGAGACTCGAGCCTAGCAGTGGGACATCATGGGCTGTTGATGATGATGAAATATTTAATATTTATCAAATATGCAAAGAGAATACATTCAGATTCAGAAACTCTTAATAGGATTAGTTAAAAGAAAAACTGCACTGCATTAGTAATGTTTTTGGTCGAATGTAGATAGTGCCTTTTTTTTTTTTTTTGACGTGGTGGAATGCCTTTACGCACTTCGCTCCCCCCCTGCGGGTACAGGGGCTTCGCTTCGTGTGGGACTCCTGACTGACCACAGCCAGACTACCCACTAAACCACCACGGTGTGCCACTCTGCGCCTGAGAAGGGAGGGATCCAGGAACCGCTTTCTTACGCCATCCGGACCCCTCCCAGCGCCAGCCCGCACTGAAGCGGGCTCCGTCGTCTGTGATTCAAACTCTTAAGGTGGGCGACGTACGGCACACGCATTACGTCGCCCCCCCTCGCGGGTGGCCTCTAAGCGGATGGGGGGGAAAACCCGTCCCGCCCATCCGCGGCCACACTCAGGGCGGCATGAGGCGCTGATAGGCGCGCCTCCGCCGCCCGGTTCGCCGGCGGCGGATCGGGTCCGAGTGGAGATCGTCCTCCCGGGCCTTCTCCGCCGCCTCCTTCTGCGAGATGACTTCCTCGCAGAAGGTCGCGACCGCGGTAAAACTGCTCTCGCCGCCGGCCATGGAGCGTACGACGGCCGGCAGCGAGAGATCTCCTCCGATGACTGCAGTGAGGGCCCGACGCTGCGGCGCC